>CM031239.1:936862550-937048357 GCA_018340775.1 Taxus wallichiana var. yunnanensis
AATACAAGCAACGTGATCTAATGTAAGCAAGAAAATGGACACTCCTACCTATGAGGTTAGTAGAAAATGGAACAAAGAAGATGAAAATGAAAGACAAATAATAAGAATCGCCAAGAAATAGTGGGTCCCACTTGGCATGCCCGAATGTTTATGAAATTCTTGTGCTCCCGAATCGAGTTAATGATGTGAAAACAAGGAAATATGAAACTCCAAATATGTGATGGTTTAAGGTACCTCGAAATGGGATGACGATGTATACAGTGCAATATTGGAGATCCTTCTTCGCAGTGATGAGCTACATGACCTATAAATCAAGTGAGCTCAATAGGAAAATGGATCAATAGATAGGATGGCTCGCTTTCTATGATGTCAATCCTAAGAAGTGAAAACTTTTAGGATGGATGTCAACCCATGTTTCAATAAACATAAGTAAAATTAAATATTGATAAATTGGATATAGTAGGATTTGAATTGTAAAATAATCTAAATGTAATAAAATTGATAAGATGGAGATCTAATTTAAACAAATTAAACCAAACATATAAAATTCGATGGCGACTTCGAGGCTACATAGGGTCATTTGATGGTGATTGGACCATATCAATTAAAATAGTAAGTAAATCGTAGATTAGAAAGCTTAGGAGGTAGATCTAGAAATGATGATACACTAAGATGGAATGGTAGGAAAATGTAGGATATCTTGAAATGGATCTAAAAAAAGGATACAAGAAAATTATGAAATCTAATGACAAATGCAATGAAGAAAATCTAGTCGAAGATGATCGGGTTAGTCACCAGAATGGGCACCTGGCATAATAAATATGAAGTGATAAAAATGGAATGATAATAGGATTTGAAGGTTAAGTGGATGTGGAATCAAAGAGATGATGACCTGGGGATTTGAATGAAAAATGGGAAAATAAAATGGAAGAAAATTTCGGGTCGATGGTGACTAGACGGTGGTCGACGGTGATGGGGCTGATCTAGGGTAGGATAAAAATTGATGGACCTGAAATGAAGACCTACAAATGAAAAATAAAGGAATGAGAAGGAAAAGAGTGGGATCCCGATGATATCTAAACCTCTAAAAGATCCTTGTGAAGAAAATTTTGACAAAATTGTAATAATGAACCTAAGCATGTAAGGGTGAAAAATATATTCAAATCTCAAAGGTTAAACACAAGACCTCTAAGATGATGATGGCACCCGTAAGAGAAAATTCAAAATGAAGGCAAGATCACGAGAAATACCGAAAACTCCAAAATTGCATCCTGACAAAGAGGCAGGAACGGATCTATAGGGTGGACAATGACATGAATGGGTCACCGCTAATTGCGGGGATCCTTCCATTTGGGCGGTGGAAAGGTGACGAGCTTGAGACAAAGAGCCCATAAGAGGTGAGATTATATTATCAAGGGTTAAGATGAATTTTAATTTGTTAGATGCATAAATGGGTAGGTGGAGGGTGAAAAATATTAAATAAAGGCCATGGAGAGGTGAAATCATTAAATGATGGCCTAGAAAGGATAAAATGGAGGATTTAAGAAGAATAAATAAATTAAATGAGGGTTTATAATTAACTAAAGAAGATTAGGGATGATTAATAGATGATCAAGGTGGAAAATAATGGTAAGTGGGATAAATTTAATTTAGGAGGGAAGAAAGGAAATTTTAATGAGAAGAGAGGAATGTATGTGAAAAGATGAAAGAGAGTGAACACAAGGTGAGGGGTAGTATTACCAAAAACTAGTGTTTACATTATGGATGTTTCATGATTTGTAGATAGCATGTATGCAATATGTAGATCAGTGGCTTTCCAATAATAAGTTACACATCATATTTGAGGTGCTAGGGTGTGATCTAGAGGATGATAGGTGAAGATTAGTTCCCTAAAAATAGTTATTTGATGAAGGATATGAGCCTTTTTGAGTGATTTATGAATAATTTTATTGGTGATATATAATTAATGACCATGGAAAATTTTATTATGTCATATTTTACATGTGTGAGAAATTATGGAGCTTGACTAATCATGGTGATGGTTTTTTTGGTCTTTGATGATTTAGGTGATGGGGTTTTGAGCTTGTTTTGATCTTGTTTATCAGATCCCGAGCATGGACGACATGCATGGGTCCCTTATGAATGTATTTTTATGTATTTAAGATATATTGGTATATCTAATAATTTTTTCATGTTTGTGAGTTGAGAAGGGTATAAAGTGAATGTTTGAGTTTAAATTTGAACTAGCTAAGTAAGAGGGAAAAAGTGTGACCCAAGGGAGAGTGTGAAACATGTATGAAGGATTATATCCAGAGCTAAGAAAGTATGCAAGAATCTTAGGAATGTTAAAGATATTGTGTTCAAGAGGTTGAGATCAGATCAGATCATGTTTGTTAACATTTGCATTGGAGTTAGAAGGTGTGTTTCAAGAAGGGCTCAAGGAATTTGGAGATGAAATTTGTAATCACAATTAACTAGTTTATTGCAGCAACGCTATAGTTAAATTCTTATCGAAATCTTGTGTGATGATTCATATTCACACAATTATCTTTTTGTGAGTAATATAAAAAGGATTTAGGGGTTGGTGTTCCTTATGGGGTTAGTGCCTCACTAAACAAATCTCTTGTGATGTGTAATATTCACTTGATTCTTTGTTGTGTGTAGTATAAAAAATTAGTTTATTTCTTCCTCTTGAGGTTTTTCCAATTACATATTGTGTTTTTTTATACTCCTTATTTTTGCAATTGTGGATGGTTGTTACTTATTGTTATGATCACATTAAAACATGGTTGAATGATAATAGTGTATGAAATTGTATAAAGGTTTTTGAAGGAATGATTCATTTCAGTCCATTTTTCTTCGAACACTATGGATTTATAGAGAAATCAAGGATTTCACATGAAAATATGAGATGGTAAAATATTATTTAATGCTTTAAAACTTTACAACAAGTTGTTTTTAATTCACCTGGAAAGGAAGAAATAAAATGAGTAAGATAAAACACTTAACAATTTTTGGTTCTTAAAGCACGGGGTGGGGAAAAATTTATTTTCTACACTATCTCATGGATATTTGGGACAGTTGGGGTAGTGAAATGAACCACCTACTCTAAGTATGCTAAGTGGCATAGTGAGAGGTAGTGAGATGGTGAAGAGAAAAAGAAAAGACTTTTAAGCACCTAAGGAAAGAAGGTTTGATAATATGGTGAACCCGGGAAAGGAATAAGGGTGAGGATAATTTTTATGTCCCACTATCCTGTGGAAAATTGGGATGGTAAAACACACCCATGTTTAGATGATAGAATTTAGCCAATTTTCAAGCAAAACAACTTAGCACCTTGTCATTCAAAAGAGAGGTAACATGAGGGTCCAAGAGAAATAATTGAGGTATGGAGTACATTATATTTTCCTTACTATAAGTATTGTTGGTATATTTGAGATATTCAAGAGAGTTGGGACAGGTAAAATGCACCACCCAACTGAGAAAATGACTAGGTCCTTGAATCTTGAAATCACTTTTTCAAGCGCTCCCGTAACTATTTTCATGAAAAATTCTATATCATTTAGACTCTTAAGATCATTTAAAAATAAATGGGATGGTTTTGAATATTGGAATCTACAACCTTCTCCAAAAAAATGCTACATTTTCATTTGGGACAAAAATATGAGTCTTTTAAAATGAGCGGCCCTTAAAAGCTCTTAGGTCTTATAAAGAATGTGAAAATTACATCATGTGTATAATTTAACCATATTTATTAATGACATTGTTTTACCTTTAACTCCTTATGGAGCTCTTGAATCCTTTTTTAAAGCTGGGTGCCTTTATAGACTACAAGCTCTTTCACCCTCAAAACCCACTTTCATTGTTCTTATTCCTAAACCTCTAAAACATTCCTAAATATTCCTAATAATAGTCCATAACTCTCAATTCTCTTAAAAACATTCTTGGATTGTTTTGAGCTTTCAAATATACTATAGAGGATGCACACCTATCCTAAGAAGGCTAAAAATAGCCTTTCTAGGCCTATTGAAGAATCCATCTTTAGAAGCATTACATTGAATAGAATGAGTCACATTGTTTCAAAATTTCAAACAATGGGGAAAGTATATACAAAACATATGAGGGACTACACGGTAATCATAGGCATGAGACAAAGGATAGAATCATCGAGAGGGGTGTTCGTGAGGGTTTTCAAGAAAATTTTGAAACTAGGGTTAAGTTGTCATGTTTCATCATTGAATTTTTCCCTTGAAAAAACACATGAAAACACGATGATTAGAAGATTGAACAATGATATCTTAGTCGATGTACTCTTCAATTGATTAATCAAATTATTCTTGAGAGTAATTACTAATTGTGAAGATGATTCCACATTTGGTGATTGATATATCACGTGTGTCGATTGATGTGTAGACTTAGGATTTGTATTAGTAGCTTGGATTTTGTTACAATTTGAATCCTACCAAAAAATCCTTATGATATTAAGATATGCATCGTGAGTGACTTGGTTGGTTGAAGCCATATGTGATGGGAGTGGATTCTTGAAGACATCTAAGTTTTTATTTTGTGAGGACATGGCATTATCAACTCGAATATAACCTTTTTTAGTTAAGTATTAAATAACATTGGCCTATGATTCTATGGTATTCACATTTATTAGTAAATAGATAATGCCATAATTGTCTTGGTGCATTAGAATCTTCTTGTTGTATTGTTGGAAGAAATATATGTTCAACATTGAGGCATTTTTGTAAAATGATAGGTATTGATTCAATCAAATGACTATATTGGTGATGTGTTTGAAATGGATCTCATGATGTACTTTATGTGGCCCATAGTTGTGGGTTATTGGGAGTGTGGAACTATTCTTGGAGGTGTTCGATACATATCATGAATTATATTTGAGGACAAAGAGTTATTTACTTGAGGAGTATTTATTTGTTAACTTAGATAAATCATTATTTTATGGAGTTTGACCTCGCTAGTAATAACATGGAAATATTCGATTCTCTTGGCCATTAGTATGGATTCCTCAAATAGATGAAACTATTGAATTTTAAGAGTGTGATATATATGTTTGGTACAAATTTTGGTGAATAATCAATTATTTTCTAGTTGAGGAAAGGGAAAGTAATATCATAAACGACATATCTCTAACATGATACATAGTGATTATGGGCTCATCATCACATTGTTTCATATTATAGAGATCAGATCGAGATAATACATTTGGAAACATTAACTAAAAAATCTCAAGGAATAATCTGGATATTTATTCAAATAAGATGATGTTATATTGAGTAAGGCCGATATAACAATCTCAAGCTTGACAACCTAATGAAAATTTGATGTTCATAACATAACTACATCATCATGACTAATGAGGTAAAAATCATACTTGAACATGCACAAATGGTTTTGAGGGTCTTCTTTACCCTTGAATTTATCAAATTTAGGAATCTCAAAATGAGGTGGATATGATCGTATAGGAACTGATGGATGAATAGATTTGTTACAAAGCTGATCAGATATGCGTTTAGGAATCCCCATACCCTTATTTTGAATATCAAGGTTACCAATTATATCCATTATGGCTTGGTTTACGTTCATTGTATGCTAAACAATATGGTTTTGAAGTAGTTGAGTGAATGAGTATGTAGAGTAATGATATTGTATATGATTGTAAGGATGAGAGAATGAGGAAGAGGTATGAGACAAGGATGAGAATAAGGTGTAATGTTATAAGAAAAAGTAGGTATTATACCCGAGGATGGGACCTAAGAGGTGTGTGACACTCATAGAATTTATATGATGTGTTTGGACAATTGTAGAATTTGTAGGGAAAATGGACATGGTAGTAGTATGAGGTGTTTTGGTGGTGGATGAAGAAGGTTCGGGGCTTGCAGAGTAGATATTCAAATTATAGGCATCTAGCTTGTAATAGTATCTTCTAAGATATTCTGCGAGAGCCTCCAAATTATGATCTAAGGCCTCTTCAAATTTGGGATTGAAAGGTGGAATCTTGTAAAATTCCTCATCTTCCAGGGGAGGAGGAGTGATAGATGTAGGATTTTATTTAGAATCTCCCACTAATCTCCTATGGCTAAATATGTCATCATGAGAAGTAGATGAGTAGTACATGGTATGAGATGGACTATATGAACATGTGTGGGTTGCATCCATGCAAGGATAAGATGTAAATATCTACAAAGTAATGAATGTGTGAGATGGATTAAAAAAACCAATGATGTGATGAATGAAGGAAAAAAAAATTCTATCCCATCCATGCTTACAAATTTTCCAAGAGTGAATTAGAAATTAGAAAAGATACGAAATAGATGAATTAGAATAGTCCAGTTGTTAGTTGTGAATTACTCCAAGATAAGAATGTAATTTTGATAGAATAGATGAGTTTCCATATTATAGTTCAATCATAGTTGTAACTAACTCTAGTAAGAAAATAGTAACCATGAAAAAATATGTAATGAATGATGTGGAATATGATCAATTAGTCACAAAGCAACTATATATGGGGAAAAAATGTGATGAAGAAACAAAATATAGTCATAGTTGTGAATGAGACTAGATAAAACATAATTCCAAGTGAATGACATAAATAAATGCGCACAAGATAAGAAGGGTCTTTGTAGAATAAATATATTTGCAGGATAACTTGGAAACAATACTCTTCGTTATCTCAAAGTGGAATAGGCCTCAATCAGTTGATTCCTATGAAATTTTCTCCCTAAATACAAGGAGTTACCTAGGAAAAGTGTGGTACACTAGAAAATTCCTAGTCACGGTTTAACCCCTTCTTCAACCAAGTTGGATTTTACTCCACTCAATCAATCAAATTGGGGCAGTCACTAAGGATAACCTTGATTGTAATATTCATGAGTGTACTAGTGAGTTAGGTGTCGGTAAATTTTTTTAGCTAGTTCCCTCAATGTGACAAATATTTTAGGGTTCCTATCATACTCCTCGTAATGACTTTATGGGCTTATTCCCATCCACTTCCTAGAGTTATGCGGATGGGTATTTACCCTTATCCATACTTCCACTAAAATGTATAGTTCATTCCCAATTCAGTCCTTTAATAAAAAAATGTGTTTTTTTATGTTTTTTCAAAAATAAAGTTATAACATCGTCACATTTACGACTTCCATGTAAATAGATTTTGAGTTTTTTGTCGAAATCGCAACATCCACGCCATTTCACGTACTAGCCCAGTAACCTATTTTTTAGAGATTTTTTTGGATATTTAGTAGACTTGCAAAACAAGATGTTAGATCTGCAAAAAAATGTTAGGAAGATAAGAACAATCAAAAACTAACATAAAACCCTAAAAATAATATCATAGATTTAGAAAATTAAAAGAGATACCCATAACCAAAACGGTCACATCGTGGTCTCCAAAATGTACGCCTAGATTGGATCACCCGTAAGATAGATAAGATAATATGAAATCTTCCAAATCAATGTTACTAAAACAAAATTGCTTATGTTTCCATTTTGAATAAAGGTAAAATTGTGATTTTTTTCATCGAATAAAATTAATTAAAAACTCTTCTAGATCTTAATCTAAACCTACATACAAGCACACTTTAAAAAATTAGTTTTTTTGGTGGTTAAGGGACTCAACGTCTGTCGGATCCTTAACCCTTTTAAGGATATTAAATAAATTTTATTGATGTAAAATGAAAAAATATAATACTAAAATGCCAAGTATACCTAACTAAGATCACAAGAAAATCGTAGTTGTGATTCACTTGAAATCACACAAAAATCACAATCCAATCCAAGTTGTGATTCCACATGTGTTGGAATTCTATTAAAATGGTATGCAATAGGTTTTAGTGCTCCTTTATGCTTTTATTTCACTTCGCAAGCCCTGGAAAACCAAGCTATGCCAAAAAGAGAGAAAGAAAACGAAAGTATAGTCATAGTGTAAATAAAGTTAGGGGTCAGAATAAAGATGGTGAGGGTGATTATATAGTTTTTGAGTGCACAGGGAATGGGAGACATATGGGTGTAATGATAGGGTTTATAGTGCATGGGAATGAACATGGGTAGGTGCAATGGGACATAATTAAATGTGAGTAGTTGATTTTTAATAAATAGGTTACGAGTTGTCTTTTTATCCCCATTTTATGGCTTTTTATGATTTTTTTCTGTCATTTTTTTGTTTTATGATGTTTTTGTATTTTTGATAAGAAACATTATTTGTAAGGTGTATTTCATAGTGTCATAATACTAATTTCATATGCCTCTTATAATTTAATATATTCCAAATCATGATGAGCATCAGAGTCATCAGTATCAAAAGAAAAATATAATTAATAATCCAAGATCAAGGATATCATCAGTATTACCTCACCAAACTTATATAGCATTTTTTTGAGATAATTAATGAGAAATAGAAATTAGGAGAATATAATCCATTACCTTAAAATACAAACCCCTGAATTCTTCATCAATTTTTATAAATACACGACATACTAAAAATAATGTCCATGTGGAAGGGAAATGGAGTTTCGCTTTATGGAAAATTTAAATTAGTCCTTTGAAAAAAACTCCTCAATTTGTAAATGAATATATGTCAAACATAACTAAATATAAAATTCACAATAATGCAAGTTCAAATAAACAATTAGGGATAGTTGAAATCATGTTACTAAATGGACACAACTAAAAAATTATAATATGGATAACTAAGGGTATGAAATCTATCTCAATTCCTCTAAATTTAATCTTCATTCTTTCATCCTTTTTGGGGTCTTCAGAACTCCTAAAAATATACAAAATCTACTAAATCTATTACACTTGAATTGTTTTTTTAGTTCTTGAACTATGTATATGTAAGGAAATATATATTTATGAAATTATCTCATACAAGGAAAATTAGTGCTAAATTAAAATGGAGACATCCTTTTAAGGCCAACATTGAATTTATCTTCCATCTAAGAATGCCATCACTATTACAGATACCTAAAAAATTAAAATGAGATAAAATACACTTATATAATCTATTTATTTAGGGATGATAAAAATAATTTGAATAATACGGCCCTCCAGAAGGTTATGTATCCATCATGACAAGGGAATTTGGATTCATAAAAAGTGAGGTATTGATTTAGTTAGTTGTTAAAGAAACTAATCCTTGTCTATAACTCAAACCAACCAAAGAAACAAGAATTGAAATTTGGAATAAAATCATCTGCATCAAATACATGATCCATTCCCTTTGTAAGTATTCCACATTTTATATATGCCAATCAATAATTTTATGATTGACTCTCCATATTGTTAAATTAAAAAATTATATGTCATATATGGTTACAAGGTTGAATTGTCAAAAAAACAAATAGACTATATGCCACTTTTTTAAGGTTCCTTTTCTTTAGTGAGTTGACCATTTAAATTTACAATCAGATCTAATCTTTAAGATGAAATTTATAGTTAACTACACATGTCATTAATGCCAAATATTCTTGTGAAAGCACAATGGATTGATAAGGTGTTGAATTAGTCCTTGAAATACATTTATTTCAATTAATTTAACTTATATGAACCTTTAACATTCATCCATTCATCAATGCATTCTTATTAACATGAAACAATCATTCATAAGAACATCTAATCAAGAGAGTACTCAAGGGCACAAGATGTAATGTGGTAAATCCTCAATAGGAAGAAAACCCACTAAAAATTTTGATTATATTACAAAAACATAAACACTTGCATGAATATGACATATCATGCAATATTTTTTTAGTGAAGCACCCTCTTCAAAAGGAGCACCCACCCATATTTAGTATAACATCCACTATATAAGGAGTATACTAACCCACAAGGTGATCAAACACCCACTCAACCACTGATGATGCTGACCACCGATGTATGTTTCTAGTACAACAAATTGTGATCAGAAATTCAATACACACACTTCAAAACCCTCTTCAAAAAAAATCTCTCCTACTTCACTCAATATTTCTTCTTCATGGGCTGATTTTGTCTATTAATATTGATGATCTTCTTCTCGCCTCCTCAAAATTTCATACTCTCTCTCATTTCTATCTTGATTCCCTCAAACCGGTATCAAATTGTCTCTAGGCTCATATGTTTCCCTCTCACACCACTAATCATAATAGGAAATTACAATTCTCTTATGTATATGAATTACCTTCCAAATGTGTCTGATTCATCCAATAACATTAAGGTCATTCATACCAACATCAAAAAAAAATTACAAAATCATATGAATACCCATACGGGTCAGCAATACATAAAGACACTCTATCAAGCACATCTAGATGAAGATGGCTAAATCCATCTCCACTGAGCACACCATCAACTCCAAGATCACGCTCCATCATTTTGAATCATTCCAAAAGATTCAAAAGAATAAAAAAACATCCACTCAACATCCTTTAAAATCTCAAGGACCACTACATCACTCATTCATCTCATATCACCACCAAGTATGATTGTTTAATCCAACCACTCCAACATGCACCTCTAGCGAACCAATCTTCAAAGGTGAAGACAAAACACTCACCAATAACCTAAACCATGAAACAATTAAATCATGTTCACATTAAATAAAATGTCACTTGAAATAAAAACCGAATTTTAATCATGTTAGACATTATTATTCAACCTAAAAAGTTAAGAGAATTACTTCTCCTCTCAAGCAACTTAAACTACCCAAAAACAAGTTTTGGAAGTAGTACCTTCTTAAACCTTTTCTGAAAATTTCAATACTTCTACATTCATGGAATATTATCATATTTCTATTATCACTCTCCAATAGATAATCATCAGAACCAATAAAAATAGTGTTTTACAAGTGCATATACTTGAACTCATTGTTGTGATTGGATAACATAGGTACTATCTCCAATTCATGGGACTCAACTGAGATAGGACCTCCAGAGAAAGTCATATGGGATGTGTGCTCCTAAACTACCCGCCACAATCTACTCTAATGTAGGATAAGCTAACTGCTTTCTAATCTAAATTTCCAAGGGACCAGGAGAGAGAATGCATAAAATGAAAGCCTACACTAAAGCGGTGATACAATTTTAAAAGGAGGGTGTGAGAGTAGTCTCCAAATGTGTGAAATACAGAGGCAAAGTACACACTAATAAGAGGTGATTTAGTTCACCATAATCTAGCAAAATACATTCAAAACAATATTCCAAGCATACACAATGATGATGAATGACCTGTGCAAGAACATAATAAATAGACACAATATTATTATAGAAATATTAAAGGGGAAATAAGGATGTAAGAAAACACATACAAGGGGAGATACATCCATTAAAATGGGTATTTTTTGCTTCATGATATGCACAGCTTCAATCTATTACAAGATACTATTACAGATACCATGCAAGGAGTCCACTACAAGGGATAAAACATCAAGCTTATATAAGCAATTTTGGGATGATAAAAATTGCTACCCAAAACTCTCTTCTTTACAATGAGCCCAACACTCTAGTTTATATAAAAATGAGAAGGAGAAGAGAAGAAACAAGAATTGAAAAATGGAAATCCCGAAATCTGATCCTTCAACCACATTCCACATTTTAAGAGACATTAAATTTAGTGAAATGATTATATATTACTTGTCAAAAGGCTCCCATACTGTCCCATTGTCAAAAAAACAGAAAGAATGATGACCATGCCTCTTAATCGCACTAGTGACTACCAAATAAATTTACTGTTATGAACCCGGACACGTTTTGTTTAAAATATCAATCAATTTCTAATAAAATCTAGAATTTCTTGATTTCTATGGGTTGGAATCGGAACCATGATTCCAACGGTACCAATTTTGTGTGATTTCAGAAATGCAAAAGTTATGGCCTTCTCGATTAACATGGGGCAACTATTTTGGGTCCGATCAAGAGCGTTTTCAAGGTCACAAGATGTAATGTGGAATGAGCATTAATCGATGGAGCTGAATATATTTTCTTATTTAAATATATCTACCCTCATAAAAATAATAAATCCATATTTTTTGGCGTAGAGGATGTCGTGCTGCCTCTTCAAAAGGAAAGTCTAATTTTGTGAAAATCTGAGCTCTCGGAGTCAAAAGTTATGGCCGTTTCAAGTTTCACAAGGGCCAAACGTTGACTTTTCTTCTCTCGCTGGCTCCTTCGGCTATCCGCATCCCGTGATCCCTTCAATACCCACTTGGCACAATCTTGAAATTTCCCATTTCTACTTCACTCAATATTTCTTCTTCATGGGCTGATTTTGATTAATATTGGGACTTTTCCCGATTCGCCTCGATTTCATACTCGGTTCTCATTTCTATCTTTGTCCTCAACTACCGGTAACGAAAGTTCTCATTTCGCTGATCCTCTCGGGTTCATAATAGGAAATTACAATTCTCTTATGTATATGAATTGGCCCAAATGTGTCTGATTCATGCCAATAACATTAAGTCTTTTTCGGCCGACAAAAAAAATTACAAAATCCTCCGAATACATAATCGTAATACATAATGTCCTCATCGCACTGCTTAGACAGATAGTCAAATTTTTCCATTTTTCGAGCACACCTGGATTTCCAAGATCCGCTCGCGTCCCTTTGTTCCAAATGTCCAAAATGAATGCGCTGACATCCACCAACATCCGGCATTTCAAGGCCACTTCATCCTCATTTGTCTCCAATTTCTCCAAG
The DNA here is from genome assembly GCA_018340775.1 of Taxus wallichiana var. yunnanensis. Lineage (NCBI taxonomy): Eukaryota > Viridiplantae > Streptophyta > Pinopsida > Cupressales > Taxaceae > Taxus > Taxus wallichiana. The sequence goes on from CM031239.1 coordinate 936,875,247, forward strand.
TATGATTGCCACTCCAACATGCACCTCTAGCGACTTCAAAGAAGACACTCACCAATAACCATTTTAAACATGATTTTTTCTATGAAGCAATTATAATTTTGCAATTTTTCTATAACCTTTCACTCGAAATAACTTGCTCTGAATTCTAATTATAGGGAGTTAGAAAATATGAGGGGACCCTAAAACATGAAATTTTTCCCTCGACTAAACTACCCAAAAACTATTTTTGGAAGTAGACTCTGAAACCTTTGATGCAAATTATCAAATTTACATTCAGGGGTGAATATTATCAATTTCATCCTTATCCACTCTCCAATAGATAAGCATCATGAACCGATAAAAATAGTGGTTTTCCGGACCAATCTTCATACCAAATCATTGTTGTCTTTAACCACGTCAAACTAGGTATCATTGTGACCTTATTCATGCCACCTCAACTCATATTAGAGGTCAACTAATCCTAGAATCATGTCATATGGGATGTGTACAAAATCCCTAACTCCATCAATAATCACCACAAATACCACAACCGCAAAAGAACATTCACTCTCCTTGACTACTAAAATTGTCTTCTAGCCCTAAAATTTAACCTTCATGTTTTGAACTTTCCACATCATGAAATGAACTCAAAAATATTTTAAATCACTCCAAACATGTATCATAATTTCATACAACTAATAACACCAATTTAGTTCATAGATCATGTGGAAAACATGAGATAAAAACAAACTTCCCTAGAAACTTGCAATTCCGAGAGGGCTCCACTTGGAGTCATGACCTAAAGCCACAACCATATGAAAGATGGAAGACTCCTTTCTATCCTCCAATCATAACATTTGATTATTCAATCCATTATGGGCTCATACCAAGAATATTTCTTTCATCTCTAGTAAACTAGGGTTTATGTAGGGTTTCTACCAACATACCTTCTTAAAGATTGTTTATAAAGAACAAGGAATTTTTTTACATCATTCCACCTCTAAAACAATATTATCTCTATGAAAAAATGTCCTTGAATAGATCAAGTCCCGATGAAAAATTTCATGTGCCAACCAACACAAAACATTTTGTATCGAGTTAGGAAACATGCATTTTAGAGCCTGGTAGGACTCAAAACCTCATAACTTGTAAAATATTCATCATAGGACTATGATATTTACAAATCCTATCTCAACTTCTTCAATGCTCACCTAATTACAAATATATTTGCATCTTCTCAACCATTAGGACTTTCCCAAAAGTTCTTACAGTTAGGTTTTGTTTAGTCCTAGACAAAAAGGAAACCATTATACCTCTTTAAAAGGACCAAACACCCTTGAAATAACATGTCTCACACCTATGCATTACATCATGGGCCCACACTACTTGAAACACACCCTCATGCTTCATTAGACCTCCAACCACCTAGAATAGGTCTACATGAACACCTCTAAGCCATGCTCAACATGAACTTGTACTTTGAGACTCACATGAGTGCCTCAATACACTCTTTGCATGCTCTCCATGCATCTACTAATATTCTCAAGAAATAATGTATCATCACCAAGGCTAACTAGGCCTCCTAAATAGATCTCTAAGACCAAGCCATTCTCTCCTTTTTCATTCTTGGAATCATGTCACTACCTTTTGGTCATGCCAAAAGACGACAATATTTCTTTTACACTCCTTAACATCATCCCTTTGTTATTAATGCATATTTTACATCAATGAAAAAATCAAACTCACACATTCCAACATATTCCTCCATTGTAGAGATATGTAAACAAGATGGGGCCACATATTTAAAATTAATTGTAAAGATGAATTTCCTTTTACACAAGAGCCACCATGGGGGGTTTATTTAGTAAAAGTATGGTATAGCATATTCATTTGAAGTGTACTAAATAATACCCTTAATGTTAGTTTTTATCTCTAATTATTGAATTTATAATACCACCTCCCATTATATTATTAAAATGAAAATACCCGATAATTTTTCTATGTATCTTACTTACCTATTTTCCATTACAATTTTATTTACCCCTTTTTATTTCTACCCTGATATATCAAAAATAAATTATATCATGTTTCCCACTCAATTATTATTTTATTAATACGCCTTTACTCTAGAAAGAGAGTTTGAAGCCATTCAAGACCTATTACCAATTACCTTAATGTAAATATTTAATCATTTATCAATAGTTATTTAAATAATTAAGATGGTGAAATAATATCATTTGTGTTGAAAAACATAATCAATCCTAGTTTTCTACTATCTTATTATTTCTTGGTTAAGAAGCTCCTAATTGAGATTTTCTTATTCAAAGAGATATTATAATTTTATTTTATTACCACACTCCTATTGCAAATTTAAGGTATTTAGTTTGAAAATGAGGGTTCAAATTTTTTAGTTTTATATTAAAATTAACCCTACCTCTCTTCTGGTCCACCTCTCTAACCTATCCCCAATACCTAATTAAAAATATTAATAAATTAAACTCTTTTAGTCCCTAAGTATATTGTTATATTGACTTTGATTTTATCAATTGTAATTACTTGAATATGAATGGATATGCTAGGATATTTCATATATAATGAATCTCCCATGGAGGATTCCAAGTGTTTTTTCCAGGTGGATGAGGGTGCATAATCTAAGATATATGATGTAATTGTTATAGTATTACTTCACAAAAACTTATTACCTCTTGCTCTAGATATTTTGGGATGTTGGGACCTGGGTTTTGTTTAAAAATCATTAACAAGTTTGAGAGGTAGAACTTAAAACAAAGAATCTCCTAATGTAGTTTAAATGATATCCCATTATGAGTTAAAGATAAATGGAAACCCATATTGGAATGAAGTATAAGAATAATTAATTTTACTCACCAATGTGTCAAATTAAAATTATGAAATTAGTTTCTCAATATGTCATGCTATGTTGTTGTTTTCCTAAATAAATCCCTATGTTATTTGGACAACTTATATTTTATTCTCACACCGATGTTTCACATTTTGGGTTACGCCCACTCAAGTTTGTTCCTTGAAACATTTCACTTGACCGTAGTTCTTCTTTACACCCTCTCGCACCTTGATTTCTTCTCCTTGAGCTTCCTCCACCCTTTGCTTCCCCTTGCACTTTCTTAGTGTGCTTCATGCCTTTTTCACACCATCACACACCTTCCCTATTTCTTCCTTTGTATTCATCTCTCCTTTCATTTTCCCTTTGCGCATTCCTCTTGCATACCTTCTTTCATCCCAATCTATCGCACACTCCTCGAATGCGCATTCTCGACTTTCCTTCCCTTTGTGCACCCTTTCCTTTCTTTCCTTACACACTCATTCATCTTGATTCTTGCACCCCACTTTCATTCCTATCTCATATGGGTATGCATCCTTTATTTCGCACGCATCACCTTCACATGCCGCTGCCGATTTTCACCTTCTTACATGCCACCTTGTGCCATGTCATCATCTTTCAAAATTTATTTCTCAACACACAACGTATCAAAGCATGCCAATAGGGAACCAAATCTTGAAAAATAACTAGTGTGTGACACAAGGTAGAAACGATAAAAACATGAACAATTGGCTGATTCCTTGAGTTAATCAGTGTGTGCCACGTGTCTTACATGTTCGAGTTTACACCTATACATATCTAATGACCATAACTTCTGTGCAGTTCTCATATTCCCACACGCCAGTCTTGTTTGAAAGATGATAACTTGGGCTACATGTTAGAATTTTTGAAATCAGATCTAAGTAGGATTTGGTAGGTGGGAAATAAGGAAAATCTCTCAGATCATTAATGTATGCATCCAATCAATCCAACCACCCAGATTTTTGCAGATTTGGTCTCATTCCTTCTTCTACATGCCAAAAAACATGGGGAGGTGAATCTCGATAAAGATTGCAGATGGATTTATAGGAAGTTATTGTTTGTTATTGATGATTAGATTTTGAATCTAATTTCCCCTCCTCTTTCTCCTCCTCTTCTCTCCTTCTTCATCTATAAAAATGGAACTTATGCATTGTAAAAATGATTGATCCCTCTTTGTTGTAATAAGACCATGCCAAAATGGTGTCCAAATTCCAATGGGTTTCAGACCTTGGACTTTTCTCTGCAATGTATTTCACCTCCTGCCATGAATGTAAATAACTGTGCATTCTTTAATGATAAAAATCAAGTTTTTGGCACTCCTGTCTACCCTTTTCTCATTTACGTTGAATATTCCTCTCTGTTCATGTTTTAGCATGTGTGCACATTTTCTACTTGTAGGTTCCTTCTTCGTGTGTTCTCAACACGTGAAAATATGTTTGTGTGGTTCTTATCTATGGCATAGATATGTCTTGCCTTTCTCCCATATTGTATCCTTTTCCTTTCCCTCATGAAGAGTCATCGACCCTATTTCTTACACTATCACCTCCCATTTTACTCTAGGATTTATCTTTTCGCATGTCTTTCTATCCTTACTCCTGGCATTTTTAGGTTAGGATTTTATTTCAATATTAGGAGTACTATTATCATTGGGAAAAGTAGAGGAATCAGCCTTATCCAGAGGTCTATCTCAAGCATGCAAGGTCCCATAACTTCGATACAGTCCTCATTGTTGACTCAAATAACTCAATTTTTCTAGATCTGAGACACGAGTGCAAGTTTGAACAACAAAAATTTTCTAGCAGACACCATGTGGGACCAGTTTGAAGAGCTATACATCTAAATCTCAACAAGATTGGCATGTTCTTATTGATTTTCATAGTTTTGGAGGCATGTTGTAACACATATGGTGACTCGCACTATTCCAAATGCACCCATTATCTCATTTACATACCATTTTTCCCTCCTTCCATTCATTCATTTCTCTTTTCATTGTTCCATTTTCCTCTCTTTTGAAGTTGTGTAATCATGAATTCTTTCCTTCCTAGAATTCCCATTTACAGTTGTAGATCTATTTCCCTCCATCACCACAGTTTCAAAATCTTCCTCTAAATCAGTTTTATGAACCCCATCATCCTGAGTATGCATATAACCCAATCCCCACTATCCGTATGGTTGTTTTTCTAACCATATTGTTTTTGTAGTACAAGTTTATGCAGATGATGGTGGTAACTCTAGGGAAGATGTTGATTTTGAGAGGAAAGTGCAAGAAATGGAGATGAACATGATGTATCTCAGAGTCAAATGCTCCATAAAGGAAGCTAGAGTTGGCTTTAAGGTCCCTTGTCCATGGGTAGGCCCTGTGCCAGGTTGGTTTAGCACCCAACTGAAGTTGCTCATTAATATTGAGATTTTGCCTCAAATTACAATAGGCTAAAGAAATGGGGATCAAAAATCTAGTGCTGAGTAACCCTTGTTAATGGGGAAACCCTATACTACCATCATACAACTCTCTCATTCCTTCTCCCTAACTTACATCATCTCAGCGAACTACCCATGTTCTCAACTTTCTTTGCATTGCTCCCACTAAGAATTCCTTTGCTTCACCCTCTTCCCTCCATCCCTATGCCGACACTCCCTCCACACGCACTTCCATTCCTTCTACATGTGCACCTTCCATGCCAATTCTCCCACCTCATTCCGAGTCCCCTCTACCTAGTTGTATTAAAAATGAACAACACCCTACCTACACGCCATCCCCAACCAATGTCATCATGTTCAATGAATGCAGTAACTATCAAATAATGGTATAACTATTATTAGGAAGATGAGATCATCAAGGTGAATGTTTTGAAGTGGATTACTTAGATTCAAAGGGTGTACTTCTAAAGGAGACAATTTTCTTATTAATAAGAACCGTGCATGACCAAGCCTTACAAGCACTCCCCTTTAGGATAAAATTTTGCAAGGGGATCCCACATCTTGGATTGAAATTCAAGTAAATGGGAAAATCATAAGGATTAGACCATGTCCAATGAGATATATGGCTATTCTAGAGCCAAAAACAAAGTTGCACCGATAAATGCTTACTTCAAAGCATGAGGTAGAGTCAGCTTGAGCGCTCCAAAGGTCGAAGCAGAGTTGCTTCCCAAATCCAATATTAGATCAACTTCGGGGAAGGTATATGTTTTATTTGTTAATACTTTGAGGACATGAAAGGTAATCTACAAGTAAGTTCTTCACTCTTATCACCGACCATGTCTTGTGCCAAATTAGTTACATGGTCGCAATTTCTGAGGAAAGGAAACTACTTCTCCTACCTGTTGTAGGTTTTACTTAAGTACCCTTTTCCTCTGGCTAGTGTAGGTTAGTTTATATTTTCTTTCAGTAAAAAATTTTCTCACACACACTCTCCATGTTTCCCTTGAAACATGTATGATTACCAAATTTTGTATATAGTTATTGCATTTTTGTTCGGCGTGCTTCTTATGGCATTGTTTCATTTCGTTGCACATCGCATGGCCTTTTTAATACTTGGGATAGTAGTTCAAAATTCAAAATATGCATTTCTAAAAATTTGCACACATCTTTCCACTCTCATAATTCAAGTCAAAACAACTTCAAATGAGAGCAACAGTTTAATTCGAGTTCAAACATTGTTTCAAGTGGCTCTATGGATGTTCTTCAAGTTATAGATCAGACCTTAAAGTTTAGTACTGACTCCATGCCCAATGGATGCTTCTAAGGCTATTGGTCTCTTCATCTAGTAGAGCAAATGGCCCCGAAAGTCATCAAAATATTTTCCCAAATAACTCCCCAAGTTATTTAGACAACTTATATTTTATTTTGACTCTAATGTTTCACATTTTAGGTTACACGCACTCAAGTGTGTTCCCTTTGAACATTTCACGTGGTTGAATTTCTTCCATGCACCCTTGCATGCCCCGCTTTCTTCTCCCTTGAGCTTCCTCCACCCTTTTCTTCCCCTTGCTCTTTCTTAGCACACTCCATTCCTTTTGTATGCCCTCACACGCCTTCCTTGCTTCTTCCATCTCGTATTCTTCTCTCCTTCCATTCTCCATTTGCACCTTCCTCCCGCACACCTACTTTTATTCTTAGTTTTCCACACAATCCTCTCACGCACATCCCTTTTCTTCCCTTCCATACCCTTTTCATATATTTCCTTTCACGCTCATTCATCTTGATGTCTTGCCCCACTTACATACCTATCTCATATAGGTATGCATCCTTTCTTATCTATGCATCACCTTCACGTGCCTACCTTCCCTTCCCACCTCTTGCTTCAGCCCATGCTTTTGCCTTCTACGCCAATCACTGTGCCACGTCATCATATTTTAGACTTGAGATCTCAACATGTAACCTATCAAAGCGCGCAATAGGGCATCAAATCCCGACAACAAACCAAAGTGTGAGACATATGGCACAAACGAAAAAACAAATGAGCAATTGGATGATTCCATCAGTTAATAAACACACGCTATGTGTTTTGCATGTTTAGTTTACATTGTAAATCTGCATAACCATAACTTTTGTTACAAGTGTTTCGATTTCCACACACCTAGTCTTGTTGGAAATCCGCTAATGTGGGCTTCACATTGGAATTTTCAAAATCAGATTTAGGCAAAATTTGGTAGGTGAGAAACAAGGAAACATCTCTCAAATCATTAATTTATGCATCCAATCGATCCAACCACCCAGATTTCTGCAGATTTTGCCTCCTTCCTTCTTCTACACGCCAAACAGACATGGGGAGGCACATTTGACATCATTGCAGGTAGATTTGTAGGAATTTATTGTTGGTTGTTGGTGATTAGAGTTTGAATCTGATTTTCCCTCCTCTTTCTCCTCCTCTTATTTACTTCTTCATCTATAAATATGGAACTTATGCATTGTATAAAATGATTGATCCCTCTTTGTTGTAACAGAACCATGCCAAAATGGTGGCCAACTTCCCATGGATTATTTCCATGAATGTAAATGATTTTGCATCGTTAAGCAATAAAATTGGGTTTTGTGGCACTCATGTATGCCATTTTCTCATTTCTTCTATGTCTTTCCTCTCTATTCACGTTTTAGCATGTTGTGCGCATTTCCCCGCTTATAGGTTCAAGCTTCATGTGTTGTTTTCTTGTGAAAAGGTGTTTACATGGTTCTTGTATGTGGTTCGTGTCTTTCCGCCTTCTCTCCCACGCTTTCTCCTTTTCCCCAGCCTCTTACCTAAAGTGATTGACCTCTTTCTAGTGTTATCGCCTCTCCTTTTAGCCTAGGATTTATCTTTCACATATCCTTCTATCCCCGGTCCTGGCATGTTTAGGTTAGTATTTTCTTTCAATGTTAGGATTAGTGTTAGCATTATGATAAGTAGAGGAACCGGCCTTCTCCAGGTCTATCTCAAGCGTGCATAGTCCCACAACTTGGAGACAGTCCCATTGTTGACTCAAACGACTTAGTTCTACCAGATCTGAGACACGGGTGCAAGTTTGAACAACCAACAATTTCTATATAGTTTAACATGAAGGGTTGAGATTTATTAGATGTTCATCCCCATGTACATGAGATATTTTATACTCAATATTCTTCGTCACGTGACGTAGGTCTATTGTGTAACAACTATTGACATAATTATCATGTTATATGGACTTTGGGATATGATAGTATAATGTACATGTATATGTATTGATGGAGGGGTTGATATGTGTCACACATATTTCTTAGTTAATGATATGTTTACAATATATGGGGTCACATGAGAATTAGTTATATTTGGTAATGAGTCACTTAGGTTGGAATTAGGTGTTACCCACCCATTAAGAGTAATGTATGCCTATATAATCGATGAGTATCATTATGAGGATAATGTAAATGAGTTCGGTCTTCTACTTGGTAGGAGTATATTCAAGGTGTCCCGTCAAAGTGGAAATGCCCTATTAAGAGATTGTGCGGGTACACCATCCTTAAGGAGCATGGTATCATGTTGCCTTACTTTAAGGGTATTGACATTATTCTAAATATATTAGATATTTAGGCATCTTGACCCACTAACATCTCATATCGTGTTATCATCTACATATTATTTGAGCTATTTATTTATTATATTTGAAGATCATATAGTACTTTGCATTCAATATATCCATTGCACCCTTCTACTACAATTGCTAATATTAGCTTGATGAAAAATTTAGTAGTTGCTTTTTCTAATGAAAATTAAATATATTTAGCTATCTTTAAAAATTGAAAGTTAATTTTAAAATTTCTTTTGTAGCATAATTTTAAAATCATCTCTGCATTGGTTGTTATAATGTTTTTGAAGTCGTGTCACTCACCTAATATAGTGTTTCCATGTTACCATACCACCAAGAATCAACTTTCTGTGAAGAGTTATACTTCGTTTTTTTGAGATACCTATTATTTTATAGTAAATTATTCTATTTTTTTGAATAATTGTGTGATTGTTTTTCAGTCGAAATAATGATTGAAAAATTGAGTTGCTTGTCTTTGTCACTAAACCCAAACGCCCATATTTTTCGCTCCGAGCGCACTGATGCAGTCCCTGTCAAAGGGCGTCTGAAGGTTATCCGAATTCTTACCATGTGGATGAACTTGCCTATCGTTACCATCGGACTTTCAGTCTACTTTTCAAAAGATTTCTCACAAAACGAGTGCGTAAAGTTGTCTTGTTTTTGAAAAGGAAAGAAAATAAAAAGACTTATTCCAGACAACAGCGTGTCATAGTAATGGCTAGTACGCATGACGTAGGCAGTGGCTAAGTTGGTATTACATCCCAATTAAATTGGGCAGGCGCTGACGTCTTTATGACGTCATTCGCCATATATTTTCTCTGAACGCATTGCTCACCGTCAAACGTTCAGAGGTTTCTTTACAGGTATGTACCAAATGCCTGAAGCATCGACACATGATTTCACGTGAACCGTTTTGGCAGCACAATTATGTCAGACTTGCCACAGCAACTCAACCACAAAAGAAAAAAGGAATGTTTACGGAAGAAGCGGCAGTTTAAATGTTTAGCCGTCATCAAAATTCTGTTTGACGGGTGAGGTAGGCTGTCAAATCTTATCCTTTAAAACACAACCCATGGTTGGCAATAATATATCCCTTGAGTTCATGGAACGTTCTTCCAATTGGTTTGAAAAGCATATGAATGTGAATGGGATTTAACAAGGAAGAAAGCAACAATACCAACAAGACAGTCAAAGATTCCTCGCTGATTAAAAGAGACGGCCCACCCCATTGAAGTGGCCGACCAGAAGTGGGAAAATGGTTCGAAAGAGGCCAAGAAAATTTCGGCTCTTAAACAAAACAAGCGATCAAGTCCGTGCCACACGTGGCTGCGGTTTAGGAGAGACTACAATGACATTAATATATTGTTACTATCAAATAGTATATGAGTTGCAAGTTAAGTAGGAAGGGATGCAAAGTGAGTTTGTGATTTTCTTTTGATGTCAATAAAATAAATGAAAAATTGAATTTAATGAGACCATATTTTTTTAGTGATTTATTGAAACAGTTTCCAAAATGATTTTATGTATATCTTGCATTCAAAGTGCAATCCACAAGGTATTTCATCAAGACATTTTTCTTTAATAGTTCATGTGTTATGTACGTTTCCCATTTTACATACATGTCTATGAAGGTACTCACAACATCATCGAGAAATAGTTATCTATCCATAACAAATGGAGCATCAACATTTATCCATACTATAATAAACACAAACCTACAACTTGCAATTTAGTACGCACGATAGAGAACCCAAACCAAGTTGTATGCCCAACCCACTCTCTATCACTAACACTGGAAAACAATATTTGAAGAGATGCAAATAATTTATCCCACACAAAACACAAGGTTAAGAAGGAGGTTGCAATGGAAACATGAATTCAAATGTATTATCCCCATTCTCAACATGTGTTAGTTCAAGGATACAACAACACAGGGGATTCACTATGTAATTGTATGTCCTATTATGTGCATTTGTAAGATACTTCATAATAGTCTTAATCCCAAATCTACATCTCAATATTCTATTAGTAATACGCCTCTACCAACACAACTATACAATTGTAAAATACCACTTATTTTACCGTATACCCAAACTACTAATTTTCCCTTTGGCATATTTAATACCCCCTTTTTATTTCCACATCTTCATTGTTGAACTCAATGTCTAACATTTTAATAAAGATAATTATATTTCTACTTAAAACCTTGATCAAATTTATATTTGACTCAAAAAGTACAAACCCTCGTTATGTGTGATTTTATATCTCTCTTTCTTTCTTTTCTATCTACATTTATCACACTAATCAGACTTTTTATAGTAATGTCAAGGGTCATATGTGGTTGCATTCTTGTTTGTTATATTTAGTAATCTTCAAAACATCCATTCTCCATAAAATAGTGAATTGAATGACAAAATAAATACCTTAGAAATGATACTATGAAGGATCTCCCATCTATTGAGAGTTATGTAGTGACAATTATTTAGAAATGTGTACATTTTCTTTATAAAAAAGACCACCGCATTGAAAAACACACAATGAAGATGATTTAAATTTGGATCTTATTCATCTACTCCAAAATTACTACACCTCCTAACTCCCTAATGCTTCACATAACTTAGCCTCTCAATATATTTTTAAAAACATTTATACTTTAACCCCTTATTCCCATTATATGGGGTAATATATTGAGTCCATTTTGACTGATATTATTATTTTTTATATGAACTCATATGATAGGTAATGCTTTGGACTGTGAATCCCTCATATACAATAGTGACTAGAATGTGGACTATAATATAGAGTTCCCTAATAAAGCGTAAATACATAAAAGATAATTTCATCAAAAATTTCATGTACCCTATTCGGACTCTCCTATTTTGGACGAATATCGAGGATGTTGGAAAAGGTTGGAGAATATAGCTTTACACCTACTAATAAAAATTTCAAGAAAGGTTCGATTGATTTTTAAATAAACCCATTTTGTCTTTATCCCATGATCAATGAAGTTCATGAGGTTACATTTATCTCATGTACTTAATCAAATAATATGCATGCCAATTATATGCTTCTACATTTTACATGTACATATCTATTAGAGTTCAAACAACTACAACATCATAGGGAGAATGCCCCAATTGAAAATGTCAAATTTTAGCATATATGCTTACTACATCATCATTTCTCTTGTTTTCTTTTCCAAGGCATGATTAATTATTATTTAGACTATTAATGGGAAATTAGAATGTTGTGTTTATGTCAACATCCAACTTAATGGAAAGTGGCAGAAGTGAAAGCTAGACATGAAAACCTCAAGTTGAGAATTATATATTTGCATTGGAAATATCCAAGTCTTTAGATGATAGTCAATATGGAGATATTGTTGAGAATATTCAAATTCCTAATTACAATAATGTAGGGTGTAAGGGCATATTAGCTTGTTGTCTATATTTATTGTTAGGAAACAAGTGATGAAATATGTGAAACAATCCCACATAGAATCACAATAGTAGAAACTAATATGCAAAAAGATATTATAGATCTAAAATAAAAGTGCTAAAAATAAAACAACACAACATAGAGACAATATTTCATGTGGTTCACGCAATTTGGGCTACGTTCCACAGAATCACTTGCTCAAATTTTTATTACGAGCCACCTCTTTTTTTCAATACAATACCCAAATCTATTTTGGAGCTATGGTCAACAAACTCTCCTAAATTCACCCATGAACTCACACACTTCTACAATGATATGTCTACCCTATCAAAATCCTAAAAGCACATAAATAAGAAGCTTTAAGTAGTTTTACAATACCGTAAGTACTAAAACCATGGTCCAAAACTACCCCATAAACCTATGGGTAAAAATCTCACTCATATGAGAAGAGTACGTTTCTGAGATATCAAGCACATTTTTCGAGGCTAAAGAAACTATGGAGAGTGTACAATACTTCTATCAGACATTTACACCATTCTTCAACACTTCCACATATGAAATAAGGCTCCACAATATAACATTTATGAGCTAATTTCTAACCAAGTTTATGTCTAAAAATATTGTAAGAAAAATTATCATGAGTTATAAAAATGGTTTCATATCATTTCATAAAACTAAAAATGTTCTTCTAAAGACTTTTTATGTTTAAGTGAAGCATACTTTAAAAATAGGTAGCACTATAATAAGGCATTTGTTTTAAAGATGTAATGATAGTGTGAATTACTACTTGAAAGAGTTCATTAGCCTTCTTTATAAAACTCATTTATATAAAATGTAATAAATTTTTATCCTCCATAAGGTCATGAGTATGATAGAAAAGGTGAATTCATTAGAATAGACTATGTATTTTTGTATTTCGAGAAATAATGGCTTTTGATAACTACAAAGATATGTAAGAAGTGACTATATTTGAGCACTTCAAATATCTTTGATTGATTGAAATATAGAAAACAATCCATTCTAAGACATCATTCAATTGTCTCCGGAAAAAATCAGAATTGAGAAACAGGGCGGAGAGCTGATAATTTATTAATCTCAATCAACCAATTTACAGAGAATGGGCTGCAATATTTATAGATATTGCACAGCCAAATACACGGGAGATTAAGTTTCACAGGTGTAACCAAATTCCAAAATGCACAAGCTTCCAATAACATCCGGGAAGCACAAATGAATAAATACAAATATACTGTTAAAACTATAACAACATCCATGAGAAACAAATATGGTTTAGAAACCATATAACAATACATAACAAATATATGGTTTGTATTATTAACCATTATTATTTAATTAATAAAATTAATTAAATAATTGTATTATGCATAATTAATATTAGGATAATAATATTTTATCCTAACATTCCCCCCCTTAATTGTGCATTGTCTGAAGAGATGAGGAGAGGAACTCTCTGAACAACTCGAACTTGTCACGTGCAAGTGAATTTGTGAAAATATCTACTCGTTGTTCAACAGTTGGACAAAATTGAAGTTGGATGTTGTGCTTCAACACATGTTTGCGTATGAAATGAACCTGAACCTCAATGTGCTTTGTTCTCTCGTGAAAAAATGGATTGCGAACAAGTTTGAGTACACCTTCATTGTCAACATACATGGTGGTCGGTTTGTCCTATGGTATTCCAAGTCCTTCCAGTATGCGACGTAGCCAAATCGCTTCACAGACAGCTTCTCCTGCAGAACGATACTCAGCTTCTGTGGAAGAGCGAGAAACAAAGTGTTGTTTCTTACTTCCCCATGATATTGGTCCAGATCCCATAAAGAATACAAATCCAGAAGTGGATTTTCTATCATCAATGTTACCTGCATGATCTGAATCTGAATATCCAATCAAGAAGAAGTTTTCATTCTTCTTGTATTCTAGACCAAGATCCACTAATCCTTTGAGATATCTCAAAATGCGCTTTGCTGCTTTCCAATGACAAATTTTGGGTTCCTGCATGAACCTGGATAGATAGCTCACTGCAAAGTTGATATCTGGTCTAGTGTAGGTCAGGTAAATGAGACTCCCAATCAGCTGCCGATAGAGAGTGGCACTTACCTCAGGAGATGGATCTGAACGAGATAATTGTAATATGTTCTCCATAGGTGTAGCAATTGGTGTGCAATCCATCATCCTAAACTTCTCGAGTGTAGTATTGGTATATTTCATCTGAGAAACAAAGATGTGATTCTCTTTTGCCATACTTATAGTCCAAGACAATAAGTGCATAAGCTCCGAGATCTCGTCATGTCGAATGATCACTTAAGATCTTTCTTCATTTCATCAATCATCTTCACTAAATTGCCAGTGATGACTAGATCATCGACATAAACTACAACAATCACCATCTCCCCCCCTTGCTTTTTGAGGTAGAGATTGGGATCGTATGGATTTCTAACAAATCCATGTTATACGAGATGCTCATCAATCTTGATGTACCATGCCAGGGTGCTGTTTGAGGCCATACAGAGATTTCCTGAGTCTGCATACCTTTGTTTCTTGACCAAGTACAACATATCCCTTAGGTTGAGTCATGTAGACTTCTTCTTGTAAATCTCCATTTAGGAAGGCACTTTTTACGTCCATTTGGTGAACTTTCCATCCAAACTGAGCAGCTAGAGCAAAGATCATCCTGATCATTTTGATCTTAGCTGTGGGAGCAAATGTCTCCTCATAGTCAATGCCTTCTTTTTGTGCGTACCCCTTTGCTACAAGTCTTGCTTTGTGCTTGTCCACTGTCCCATCTGCTTTGTACTTAGTTTTGAATATCCATCTGCATCCAATGGGTTTCTTCCCTGGTGGAAGATCAACAAGCTACCAAGTGTTATTCTTCATCACTGATTGATATTCAGAATCCATGGCATCTTTCCAAGCTTTTGACTGTAGGGCTTCCTGGACTGTAGAGGGCTCATCTGATTCAATAACTCTACTCATCAAAGCAAAGTTAACTTCTTCCATTGCTTTACTGCGAGTCCGTGGTCCAGGGGTGGATGTATCTGGTGGAGCATCCAATCTTGCATCTTGTAATGTACTTGTACACCATTTAGGCATACGTTGACCTATTCCCATGGGTTGTGGTTCTATTTGATCAACACCATCATCCCCATCATCACTTTCATCTTCTGAGGGAACATTAGCTTCAATTTTTACAATGGGTGAAAAATCTACATCTTGTGAGTCCGGAGAAGGAGACTCTGCTTCCTTCTTCTCAAAAAAATCAACATCTCTGCTGGTGTAGACTTTTCTAGTCTTAGGATCCATCAATCTATACCCAAGAGTCTCTTCATTGTACCCAATGAAGATGAGTTTTTGTGACTTCATGTCCAATTTCTTTCTATTCTATTTGGGTATGTGCATGCTTGCTTTACACCCGAATACTCTAAGGTGTGCAATGGATGGTTTCCTTTTTGACCATGCTTCTTGTGGTGTAATTCCATCAAGAGTAGTTGTGGGTGCTCTGTTCAACAAATACACTATTGTTTTTGTTGCTTCTGCCCAAAATGTCTTTGCAAGTCGGAATCATCGATCATGCATCGCACCATTTCCATGATAGTACGATTTCTTCTCTCGACAACACCATTTTGCTGCGGTGTGTGAGGAGGAGGCATTTGTCGATGAATCCCGTGAGTTTGTAGGTAGTCTCTGAACTCATCACTGGTGAATTCCCCCCCTCGATCTGAGCGGAGAGTTCTGATGTGATGACCAGTTTCTTTCTCAACTGCTACTTTGAACTTTTTGAAGGTTTCAAATGCTTCACTTTTCTTGCGAAGAAAAAAAAATCCACATTTTCCATGAATAGTCACAACACAAAGCATGAAGTACTAGGAACCCGAATGACTTCAAGCTACGGTGGACCGCAAAGATCGGTATGAACCAGGTCAAGTTTACCATGAGCTCGGAATGTACTCCTCTGGAATGAAACTCTGTGTTGTTTTCCTACTAAGTAGTGAGGACACTTGTCTGTATCCTTCTGAAGAGATGGTAGCCCATGTACCATATTACATCGGTGAAGTGTTTCGAGATATTTGAAAATTACATGACCAAATCTCCGATGCCCATAAATGTTGAGGTGGAGTTTTTAGCCACAAGTGCTTGATCGTTTTTGTGAATGAAATCAAGTTGAAACATACGTCCCACATTTGAGGCTTTTGTAATTATTTTCAAGCCTCTGGATTTATCTCGAATCAAACACGTTTTCTTACCAGATTGACTATTAAAGTCAATTTTCAGGTTGTGATCTAGGAATTGAATAACCGAAAGAAGATTCTTTTCACAACCTGTGGGACATATAGGACATCTGATAGTCTGCATTTGCGTGAACCAAGGGGTAGAGAAATGTTTCCAATCCCCTGAACTGTATATGAAGAATCATCTCCCAACGAAACATGATTTTTCGATGGCATGTCCTTCATTGAAATAAACCAGTCTCTGTGGCGGTCATGTGTCGAGTGGCTCCGAATCAACATACCAGACATCACTAGATGACGTGGATGGTTCACTTGATCGAGCAGTGAACAAGAAGTCTTCATTGTCTGACTGTTCTTGTTGCTCAGCAATATTACCTTGCTGGTGGGGTCTTCTTTTCCAGTTCCCCTTTTTCTACCCGTGATAGTTGTTAGAATGTCCCTTGTAAGATTGTTGTTGTTGTGGTCCAGAGTTGCTTGATGAACCTTTCTTATAAGTGTTATACCAACAATCTTTTAAGTCATGTCCTCTTTTGCAAATTGGACATTGCTTCTTCTGTTGATTGTCCCCATGATACTGATTCTGATGTTGGGACTTTTGATAGGATTTAGGTTTTCCTTTACCTTTTCCTTTCCATTTTTGATGTGAAGAAAGTGCCTACTCCTCTTCATCATCCTTATTGTGCATTGCTTCCTCTTGTTGCAGCAGGTTTACCAGCTTGTCAAAACTAATTGTCGTATCTGACAAGTTTAGAGTTGTGACAAAAATGTGGTAAGAAGAAGGGAGAGATCTCAGAACAATGGGAATGAGAGATTCATCTTTGACCTCTTCTCCTAGGGCTAGAAGTGAAGCCCTCAACTCTGCAACTCTTCTTAAGAAAGCTTCAATTTTCTCATTCTGCTTGAACTTCAATGTGTGTAATTGACTCTACAAATTTAGTATGACATTCTTGTTTTTAGCCTCATATATTGTGCTTAGCTTATCCCATACTTCTTTTGCTGTTGTGGAATCTCGAATGTGGGCTTGCACATCATCGGACACTCCAAACAAGATGATGATTTTTGCTTTCGACCTGCTCTATCAAATGCTGTCGTTGTGTGTGGTATCGGTTGTTGATCTGGTTAGAGTACTAGTCACAACATGCCAGATTTCTTCAAACTCAAGCTGTGTCTTTATTTTTGTCTTCCATGCAGCATAGTTTCTTCCTCGAGCAATTGTGAATCGGAAGAAAAAAATTTGGGGGCATTGGTGCCCATTTTATAGAGATCACCATGCGAGGTTTGGCTCTTATCACCCGTGTATTAGGTCTCCCAATCTATATATCATGTCGATCGATATACCGAACCTTTGTATATACACACCCTTTCGATATACCGTCAGTACGTGGAAGAAGCTTTCCCTTTCTATATACCCCAGTGGTATGTGAAAGAGGCGTTACGTGAAAGAATTCAATACGTGGTACCAAGACAAGAATGATGGGGTCTCGTGTGATTATTTGACACCGGCTCAAAGAAATATCCTCATACGCGCGCGTAACTTCTCTATATACTCGAGATAGTTTCTTAGTCCTGGATTTATGTCTTGCAATCGTTCACGAGACGGATGGGATGGTTCATAGTGTGTGCATTGTGACCTTATTACTCCCCGTCGATTTATAGGGACAATGCCCAGACGATGTTGTTGCAACTATATTAGGCATTAAGTGTAGTAGTAGTCACAATGGCTTTACCCGTAAGTGCTTCCTAGAGGCACTGTATATACCGAACGCTGCGAATGAGATCTAGGATCTCGTGAGTGTTACATAACCAATTTTTTTATTGTTTTTTATTACATTGCTACTAGTTTCGAAAGATTTAAAATTTGTAGTTGACTATGGCAACTCGAAAATTAGTACAATATGCAAAGAATATATAATTTACATTCAAAAAAATGGAAAATTTGAATGGCAGGAAAAAAATTTCTATTTCGCGGGTCATGGTGGCCTCCTGAGCCCAATACGATCCAAAATGCTAAAAATTGCAAAAAAGAAGCTGAAGATGCAATTTTTAGATGGGTCTCCTTTGTAAAAAAATGTCTCAAATGAAAAAACAGACCAAATGGGAGAAAAAAATAAATTTTCCCTAACTTAGGGATTCCTCCGCTAAATTTAGTTAGTTATAACTAAATTCAAATTTTGCCACTAAATTTGGTAAAACCGCCAAATTTTCCGCTAAATTTCAAAAAATGAGTTTTTGTTTGTTGGGGCAGGATTTGACCCCCACACCTCTCACTCCCAAGGTGCATTCACTAACCAACTTGGCGCACATGGGCGCTTGGTAGACAAATGAAGCAAATAATATTTATTGAAAGGGAAAATCGACTTACTTTTTAAAAATGCGACCTGGTAGATGCTCCACGTGTCTGCAAAGGAGAGAAAGTCGATTTAGGGTTTCTCTTGCTTGAAAAATGCATCTGAAACTTCTACACCGCTTTGTTTTTGCTCTTCATAGCTTTGATAAACGCCTTTTACTTCTACCGCTGTTTTTTTTTTTTTGCTTTGATCTTGATTTGGCCGCTTCTTCCACCATTTTTTTTTGTGTGTGCAGGTGCGTGGAGTCTATTGCAGGTGTGCTTTGGCGTGAAAGACTTTAGTGCAGGTCTGCTTTGGCGTGGAGTATAGTACAGGTCTGCTTTGGAGTATATCACTTAGCTTTTGGAACAGCTCGTGGTTACGCTCCAGATTCTCACCGTGAAACCTTGGATTACCCTTGCGGAAATCGTTGTCTGTATCAAACTGTCATGCAAGGCCGAATAGATTTGAGCCAAGGTATTATTAGTGACAGGATTTCTGCGCCAATACATTTGTCAACATCCTCCCGCCTGATGGAGATTACACAAATTTCACAAATGCATACACATACAGGTCCACATACACACAGACCTCCAAATCCAGTGGTCTGCTAAAATGTAGCAGAGACTAAATAGCCTCTCTTAAATTAGAGACAAAACCCCTAATGGGGAAAAAAAAAAAAAATTAATTCTTTATACCTACAACAAATTTTGCCTGGTGCTAGCAAGTGCACCCGGTCTGCAAAAAAAAATTGCGTTCCAAACACCTGGAGGCCCGAACGGGGAGGTTGTGGGTTTGTAGGGGTTTTGGGAAGCTACAGGAGGCAACACTGGCTCTCCTTCTATTGCAGATTTCTCCTCCATGAATTCTCCTTCTTCTACAACCTTCTCCAACCTTGCAGAGCTTGATTCGCTCTGGTACCAAATGTAAATTGAGAAATTGAACGGAAGCCTGTATAATTTATTAATCTCAATCAACCAACATTTACAAAGAATGGGCTGCAATATTTATAGATATTGCACAGCCAAATACACACGGGAGATTAAGTTACACAGGTGCAACCAAATTCCAAAATGCACAAGCTTCCAATAACATCTGGAAGCACAAATGAATAAATACAAATATACTGTTAAAACTATAACAACATCCATGAGAAACAAATATGGTTTAGAAACCATATAACAATACATAACAAATATATGGTTTGTATTATTAACCATTATTATTTAATTAATAAAATTAATTAAATAACTGGACTATTGCATAATTAATATTAGGATAATAATATTTTATCCTAACAAAATCCAAATGCTCTAGTATTGTTTTTCAAAGAGATGATAAAGAAATCCTTCATTATTCTTTTTACTGAAAATAGAAAATTGGAATGTCTATGTTAATGTAGGTTTTTAGTCCATGCCACAATTTTTATTCCATTACATGGTTTTTCGTATATATGTATATAACTTTCTTTAGGTGTCAACACGATAGATGGCGATTACACTTCCCCATTTCATATTTATACACCTCTTATAAACCTCTTTTTTGGGTATTGAATGTACAAGATATCCTTTGGATCATGATTTGTACCTCTCTCTCACAACATTATTCCATGTGTGTGTTCGTATTTTATCGTTCTCGATCGTGCCCCACATTTTTCTATGGTATGAAAATGTGTTCTAGTAGTTTAATGCCGTCAATTTGTGTGTGTTAATTTTGTGAGAAAATTGAATTATTTCAAACTTGTTATTTTAGATTATTTTTCTTTAAGTATGCTCTTCTCCAGTCTTTTGAACACCAAAATCATAAAAGAAGAAGAAAACTCCTTGTATATGTTAGTTTTTTTACACAATATTCATTTTTTTATTCTTTGTAGAAATAAACCACACCATTGAGTTATGATTATATAAAAATATTAGGATTGATCGAAAACTTGAATACAATTTGAAGTAGGCAAGATCTCATGTTTTTCGGGTCTTATAGTCATCTATGAGCTATTTAATGGTATTCCATACCATAGAAACATTTTTAAGAAACCTTGTTTCTAGGTGTATCGAGATATTTTGTGGGTGTTTGAACATGTTTTTGTACCTATGATGGCAACAATATTACTTGTATTATTGCTAACATGTGTTAGGAAACCACATATTATGCAAAGAATCGAAGACGCAAAAGGAGAATAAAAAATTAATAGTTTCAAGATAGAGAAAATAAAATATACAAAATACCAAACATACAAGAGACAAACACCAGATTTACATGGTAAAACCCCAGCTAAGTGCTTAGGGAAACATCCATGGTGCAAGATATCAAGCTTTATTAACTCAAGATAAACAGATTATATGCGAACTCATTATAAAAACATTAGATCTCCACAAAAATATATACACCTAATTGGTGAATAACATTTAGGATTCCTCCTCCTAAAAATAGAGTGGAAAATGCCATTATGATTTTCCTTTCTAAAACTAAGATTATGTAGAATTTGGTTGAATTCATATTTCTACAAACAAGGGATTGACTCCTTAATTTTTTCTTTAGGGCTCCACCCCGAATCCCTATCGAGGGGGCTTCATAACATGTCATTGGCCTCTTGGATCCCCCATGATGAGAGTGGGGAAATCCCCCAACACCACCCCTTTAATAAGTGAGGTATAAACTATGCCATAAAGGGATCCAAAATTAAAATTTGTTCACACATATCCAAGAAAGTTTTTTAAAAAACATTGTTTTTAGGTTTATCGAGATATTTTATGGGTATTTAAACATTTTGTTGTACCATGATGATGTGATTTTACATGTATTGCTAACATGTACCTTTTATGTAGATGATCATACCTACTCTTTCACTCTATCTATTACTTTTATATGCGGTGAACATATTCTTATAACATAGTAGGTGGCACTATTCCTTTAAGAGCTTAACTAGATTATATGTAGCTCAAGGTAGGACTATTGTTAGCATTAGTGGATGCATTAATTTTGTGTGATAGTTGTGGAATCATTGTTTTTTTGTGTGATCACAACACTATATTTCATGTGTGCAACACTATCTTCACGCAATCACACTAGTATGTACACATCTCAAGGTTTTGCACTAGTCATAGCTATACCTTGTTGTAGATACCCTAAGTGTATGTATTTGGATAACCTATCCCTAGGCATGATAAATCATAGGTATGAGAAGCAAATTGAGATATTTGTAATGAGGTGTGTAACTCTCTGCCAAAGGTGACACCATTATATGTAAAATTTTACAAATTTGGAGAAGGTAATCAAACCACTTATCCTAGCCATAGTCTCTACTCACATGAATTTTATCCCACAGTATCTCCCAACCCAAGGGGGGTTAACTCATGAGAGGTGAAAAAATAATGTAAGGTACTTAAGCAAGTGTTGAAAATTTTTATAGATGAGCATATGATTATTTTGTGTTAGTGAAAAAATAAGTAGAAAATGGAAGATGAAAAAATGACAAACCTCTCTATAGCTTTCCAATGCAACCTCGAGTAAGGTTGTGTGAAGATTTGGAGCTTGTGTAACCTTGTAGAAGACTGATTGTGGGTGCTCTTGAATGACCTCCAAACATGGATTGACCAATGCTATGAACACATTTTGAGAGCTTCCAATATGCAGATATTGGAATGCAAATTGACAGAGTAATTGTGTTGTAAATCCAAGAGGATTTGTAAGAGGATGAGCTTGCATTTTATAGAGGCTGAATTGGTTGGAAATTGGTTGAACATGGTTGAATGCACATGCTAAAAATAGTCGTTTATGAAGTTTCAATAGTTTCAAGAAGGTAAATGCCATTAAGGGGAAGTAAATGAGTTTAGTTAGAAGAACTTGCATCCAAAAAGGTGGTTATACATGCAATTTAATTTCCCTACCTTTCTAGGATTCTAGAAGTGAAGTGGAGTCCACGTGGAATTGGGATGAGGAAGTGGAAACCATGTGGAGTCTAGGTGGCTATGAATGAGAATCGAGTGGCACACTATGTTGTGCACACTAATTAATTAATCATTTAATTAATAAATGATAATTAACTAACTAAAGGGGTACTAAGGACTAATTTAATTAATCCAAAGGGTGCAATGTGTATGATTAATCAATTTAATTAATCAATCATGAAAGGGGTGAATAATAGGATGCACTAGGATAATACTGGGAATATGTGAGTGATTTTTGAGTGTCTACATTTACCCCTCTATAAAGTGTTGTTGTGAAGTAATAGTGCTTTAAAGATAGTAGACACATGCAGAGTAGCAAGTAGAGAGTAATGAAGCATTAGGATGCCCAAACAAGTAGGATAGAAGAGAAATTCTCCCTCAAGCGGGTGGATGATGAAGCAAATCGGTTTACAACCACTTGATAGGAATAAGATAAGGGATTGGAACAAGAATTGGAAAGGGTTGTGCTCATAGCATAAACGTGATTTGGAGAATAAATTTAGAGAAACCTTATTTTTGGGTGGAATAAAAATAGTGTGTCCCACTTGGTTTTCAAAAACATGAGTGAGGAGCTGGGTTGGGTTGGTTTTTAAGGGGGTTTGGGAGATAAACCCCTTCGCCTAAACCCCATATTATCATTGTGCCATGTCATAAAAAAAAATAGGTTTTCCTGAAGAAGCACCCCTTTCGGTGAAGTGGATTCGGGTGAACCCCAAAAGCCATATTTTACCTTCCACACTTTTGGAGAGTGTCTTTGGAGGAATTATACTTAAGGGGATTTGCGAGAACCCCTTTGGGCGAATCCCCTTATGTGGACCCTATGTGGCATATTTTCACCCTTAATCCATTTTGAGGATAATTATAGGTCAAAATGTGCTTGCCACATATATGCCATGTATATAGGTTAAATTAATTAGTTAAATTACAAAAAATTACACTAAAATACAGTTTTTAATTACCTTTCTAAAAATATAATTTTCATTTTTAAAAATATGTTTTACTATTTTTTTAATTTTTTCCCAATGTATGGTATTTTATGACAATCAGTAGTACACTTTCAACACAATTTGAAAAATAGTAAAATATATCAATTTTTTTGAAAAAAATAATTTTACTATTTTTTGAAGTCTTCTTCGTACTTATGAAAAATAAATTCAATTTCAATATAAATATGAAAATATATTGGCATAAACATATGTACACCCTTAATCTAAAAATATCTTCACTAAAAAATTAATTTAAAAAAAAATATATAAAAAAATATGAAAATTTGTCAGGAACTTGATATTTGAATCTAAAACATATATCTAAAATTTCATGGTGAAAAAATAAGTTTTCATTAAAAAATGATGCAACATGATTGTTTCTTTATTATAAAATAAGAAACAATGTATGAAGAAAATTAAACAAAAGACCAGATTTTTTTCTTAAAAATTAAATAAAAATTACATGTATTCTACACTCTGAACACAACATTTTGTCATTTCATGGAATTTCATGAATATGTATGGTTTTTTGGCTATTTCCTTTGGAATTTCAATGAAACTAAAAATTCATGTTTATAAAGGTAAAAAAATGCAAAAAAGTGGGACACAATTATATGTTTTGACGTTGTTGTTTACACAATAGAGTTGTCACCAAGATTATAAAAGAATGAATATGGGTAACCCATATGCATGTAAAAAAACCACGCAATAAGGAAACCATAAAAATGGAAAACGATGCCTATATATAGATTAGGTGTAGGAATCACGGTTATAAAGGACCTAGGATGTAATCACACTACTTGCAAATGGTCCAAAAATTAAACATAAAAAATGCAACACAAAGTAGAAAAAGAATACAATCAACTATGCCCTCAATATGTGCCACAATGATTATTAAGTAGATGTAAATTCTCCCAAAGTGGGAATAGGATCATACTAGAAGAGTGGAGTTAAATGACTTCGTATGACAATATTGTTGGATCCATTGTGCAAAGGATTAGAAATAAATTTCCCAAGTGAAGTTATATCGTGAAGAATAAAATTTTGTGTGACTTGCCTTAAGAAAAATCGTGCAAAGGAAAGAAAGTGATAGTTGTAAGATTGGAATGATAATTAGGGTAGTAGATAAAAATTATGAATTACCAAGCTTGTATTTAAATGTTGAAAGATTTACTTCAAGGGTTTTCCAATTGTAGGATTTCTATAATAAGTGAATTTTTGTTCAAAAAAATTGTAATTTTTGATTTTTTTGGATTTTGAAATATATGATTTTTTTTTTTTGGGTTTTTGTGTATATTTGATTTTTGAAAAATTTGAAATACAAATGCAAAGAAATGCAAACAAAATTAAATACATATAAAAAGGAAAACACTCCATGGCTTATTTAATAAACCAGGAGGAAAACACAACACGTGCAAGTGACAAAAAGACACAAAAAAAGCATTGCAAACAAACCCAATATGAACAAGAATGAATCACACAAAGTTATATGTGAACTAAGATGTGAATAAATTATCTTGCAATTGTTCACGGGGTTCATTAGCTAGGCAATATCCTAGCACGTGGGTTCATATTGAGGTAATTAAAATTAATAAAATTAAACTCAATATACCGGTAGACATGAGGGGGTGAAAGGGTTTAATTTATTAATGTTTTGAATCAGGTATTGGGGGTAGGTTAGAGAGATGGGCCAAAGGAAATAGAGGTTTACTTTTAATACAAAACTAAAATGTTTGAACCCTAGTTTTTAAACGTAAATACCTTAAAATTGCAAAAGGAGTGTGGTCATAAATTAAATTATAATCTCTTTTTAATAAATAAATCTAGATTCTTAACCAAGAAATAATAAGATGGTAGAAAACTAGAATTGAGTATGCTTTTCAACACAAGTGATATTATTTCACCATCTTAATTATTCGAAGAACTATTGATAAATGCATAAAGCTTAACATATATAAGGTGACTTGTAATATGTATTCAATGGCTTCAAACTATCTTTCGAAAGGAAATGCATATTAAAAAAAATTGAGTGAGAAATATAATATATTTTTGTCTAATATATTGGGGTAGAAATAAAAAGGGGTAAATAAAATTGTAATTGAAAAATGGGTAACTAAGGTACATGGAAAAAATAGGGGGTATTTTCATTCTAATAATATAACAGGAGGGGGTATTATCAATTGAATAATTAGAGGTAGAAACTAGAATTAAGGGTATTCTTTAATACCCTTCGAACGCAGGTGCTATACCATACTTTTACTAAGTGAATCCCCCGTGCAATTGTTCTACAACAAAGGTAAAGAAAGTACAATAAAATAACAAACGAAAGAAAAAGCATCGTCATGATGTTTTCAAACCGCAAACAAAGACAACACAACTTGAAATAAAGACATCTAAAGTGACACGGTGTGTTCCATATTAAAGAACTAGACAAATTTGAATGCCCTCGAGAGATATCTTATAACATGAGAGGATTGTATCAGGTTGAAGAGCAGAGTGATACTTAGATACTCCAAAAGATACTCTTGTTAGATCACATTGAAGTTTGATCTATATTAGATTAAAATGTGAAATCCAAATGTGCCCCAAGAAAAGTTATATTGTGAAATGGTAAATGGTTTCCTCAAGCATAGATATACACCACAGGCCATAAATATGATTGTCAAAAGATGATCTGGAATGATCATGAAGAGCGCCATCAAATGGCGAAATTGTTTAACTATGTTATCTAGTTGTTGAAAGTTGCTAAAAAATTATTTGAATGTTTTGATTGTGACCGTTGTATACTATTTTTTGGATTTTGGAACAATTGTATACTATTTTTTTGTATTTTTAAAAATATATATATTGTTTTTATAATTTTGAGAAACATATTCGAACATTTTTAAATGTTTATGAAACATTTTTTAATGTTTTTTTATATTTTACAACTCGGTAAAAGGAATGCACTACTTGAAAGGAGGTGGAAATAATTATAAGCATTCTAGTCCATTGGGAGAAATGTGGATGATGTAATGATAGGATGTTTCACTCCACTCGTATCTCCATGCAACTAGGAATATGTGAGATATATTTACCAAGTGTCAATAAGGACGTGACAATGAGATGAATACTGATATGAATGTGAAGATGATGGATGTGAAGACACAAGGTGTAACAATGATCCATATGAGAAAAATCTAACTCATCTCTAGTTAAGATTAGATGACCGATTCCAAGATGATTCCACTTTATCGGTTTTGATTCGACTTAGATTTGTATATGGCCTATGGATTGGGAAAATCCGGTTGAAGGAATCGTTGTCTCTCTTTAACATAAGTAACTTCTTGGGATATTTTTAATTAATCAAGTTTGATTTAGATTTGATAAAGTATTTATTAGCTAATTTATTTTGTGAAGGACTCCTGCATGTTTCCCCATGTCACCAAGAAGAGACAAGGGCTCAAAATCAAAGATAAAACATAGGTGAGTAAGGATTTCCTCCGTTCCCAATCTCATACTACTAGTAAGAAGTATGGGCTTATCATTAAATATTGTGAAGGATGAAAGGTGTAATGAATTTTAATTTTTGTATTTTTAGATTAATTTAATTTACCTTCTATTTCAATAATGTGCTTATCAGAACAAACATTCTTCCCCCAAGTCTCAACATCGTGCGAATAGTAGAAACAAGGGTTTAACACCGTAGATTGATATGGGTGGTAAAAGGGACCGGGTTAAGAAGTTTGAGATTTCTATTAAAGAGATAGCTTATTTGAAATGAGCAGATTACCTTTAGTAATCTTTGAGACAAAAATGTAGGTAAAAAGATCTTAGATGGTAGAAACCATAACAAAAATGAGACACAAAATTCCCAAGTTGAACAAGGTTAGCATGTTTCATAATAGGTGAAGAATGCGAAGATGTGATAATGGTATGATTAAGATATCGCTAATATATGGAATTTTCACATTATTTGTACTCATTTTTCCGTTTCTAATTTGCATAAAATGATTGAATATGGAGTTTTATTCTCTTTTTAAATTTGTTGAGTTTTGGGGGATGAAGGTTTGAAATGGACTCCAAGAGAGAGGTACATGTTTATTAAATTTGAATGGTCCTAAAATATTATACTTGGGTGGAAGAAATCCAAGTCAAGAGAGGGAATCTGGATATTTGATAGGTCCTGAAAGACAAGACTTGGGTAGAAAAGCTCTAAGTCAAAGGAGGAAATCTAAAGATTTGATAAGTCATGCAATATGATACTTGGATGGAAAAGGTCCAAGTTAAAGAATTTGTGATTAGATAAGTTTCTGATGAGGTTGAAATACCTATGTGATGTTAGAAGAATATTATTGATGCATGTAATATGTTGAGATTCATATTCACCCATGAGTGAAAGAGTGTGAGGAGATAAGGATGTACAACCGGGGGGGTTCCTTATAGGCTATAGAGATCGAGATAGTCAATGTTATTGCTTTTAGGCTATGAATTAGTTGATTTGATGATATATTTAAAATTAATGCGTAAAAAAGGTTTTATAAGGATTTTCTGGATATACGTACCTCATGGAGTGTACGCATGTAAATGTCTTGATAGGTAGGAATCATCATTAATGAGATTCCTACATTATTGATCATGTGAGGTGTAATGAACATGGAAGGTTGCATTGTCGCAAGTGTCCAATCTTATTGTGGTGGTGTTTCCACAACAAGACTAGATATGTTAGGCATAGGAGCCGAAAGTGAAAGAATAGAACCAAGATCAAAGGTGCTATATGATGGACCTTCATCTATTATGTCAAGGGTTGAAAGGGAGTCTTCAAAGAAATTTCAAGCTCTTATTAGGTGTTAGAATATTGTTTTATGATCTAGGTTCAATGTTTGTTTGGGAGATTGGAAGAAAATATGGAGAATAGATGGATTGGTTTCAAGGGACGAGATACTTGACTTTTGTTGTGATCTCATTGAATGTTAGTATGGATAGGAGTGTGGACAAAATTCAAGTATTCATTAAAATTTGTGGAAATTGACATGTCATCGGTGGCTAGACATTCGTTGTCGAGCTTGATAGAGATGGTTCCATTTTAAATTAAGTATTGGAAATAATGACAAAGAGGTGTACAATTATCTCGTATAATGGACATCCATGCGATGGTATTCACAAGATTCGGATGCATTATGAGATGTAGGATCGGGTTCCCCATTAGAAAAGGGTCTGCATATGTGGATATTCAATCATCTTAGCCTTTAATAATTGTTGAAAGGCACTAGATAGACTCTCTTTGAGAGTTGTAAATTGACAATAAAGGTGCACAGACTACCACGTCGTTAATACAAGATATGATGGATTTATAATCAACATTATTCGAGGATTCACCATGTTTGTGAGATTTTGAGGTTTTCCCTTTGTACCATGGTTAGGGGGTTGGTCTCAGCTATTATGTCTCTATTTTCATTGAGGTCTTGGATGTAGTTGCAAATTTGTTTGCATTTTTCTGTTTGATGACCATCAATGTGATGAAAATCACAATATGTGTTAGGTCTATACCAACCTGGATTAGGTTCTCCTTTAGGGAAGGGTTGCATGATAGGGTAAGTGACCATATTGGCACTTGCTAGCTATTTTAATATACTTGAAAGAGATTCCCCAAAGACGTATATTGTCTTTGGTTGTAATCACGAGGAGGAGGAAAAGTTTCTCTTTTTGAAATGGTGACAGATGGTTTAGAATTAATCTATTTTAATTGGTTATTTTGTAAGTTGTGCATGTTGTGATTATTTGTGACACCATCATTGAAAATGTTATGGTTTCGGTTGATTAGGATTTTCGTGAAAACTACTAGGGTTGTTATTTTTATGTCTATTATGATTGTGCCCATTATCTTTATAATGAGGCTTGATCAAGCCATTAGAAATGAGAGATTTGAGGATTTGAGTTCCCTTTTTGATATCTTCCTCAAGGTATGCATAATCTTTCCATGTTAAAAGGGTATGGACACAATTCATCAAAATTTAATTGTTTACGTTGTTTTTGCATGCCCGAAATGGTGTCCTTCCTCACGTGTCACTCTTGAGTGAATGGTGAATTGGTTTATGGAATAAATTATGATTTATCATTCTTATGATTATTGTTCTTGTTATTAGTCTCATATTGGGTTTTGAAGGTGTCATCAATTTTCTTCATGTGTTCGATACCTTTTTTATCATGGTTAGTGAATGTAGAGGATAGGAGAGAAATTTGTTTCTCCATTGCATTGATTTGATCAAGCAAGGGTTGGTTGGGATTAGAGGACAAAGCATTAGATTTTCCTTTATTATCGACATGTGCTTTACTTGGTTCTACATTTTCATATTTGTTTGACTCAAGTGGTGGACCCATAGGGGATTTGGGTCATTATTTTAAGGTTTTCAATTCATCCTAAAATAATTGAGGGAAATATTTCTCCTATTGCAAGGAGGAAAATAAGGAAT
The DNA here is from genome assembly GCA_018340775.1 of Taxus wallichiana var. yunnanensis. Lineage (NCBI taxonomy): Eukaryota > Viridiplantae > Streptophyta > Pinopsida > Cupressales > Taxaceae > Taxus > Taxus wallichiana. The sequence goes on from CM031239.1 coordinate 936,905,539, forward strand.
TGGTATTTGTTTTCTCGCAAAGTGTCATATATGGAAAGGTTTTTATGTTGGTCTAGGTCCTCTTCATCAAAGATGATATAGAAAGGATTTATTTCCTTCCATTGAAAAGGGGTATAATCATGATGTCTTGTTCCCACCATTTTTGAAAGAGGGGAGGAACAAGAAGAGGTTTGTGAGAAATCTCAACCCTTAGAAAAGTGAATGCTACGATGGAGGAGATAAAGAGATGAAAAATTTTAATCCTAGAAAATGAGTTCTAAGAGGGAAGAAATGAAAAGGGTCGGTTGATTTCCCAAATCTTAGAAAAATGAGAGTTAAGAGAAAAGGGACTAGAAGGTGTTAGATGCTCTCTACTCCGAAAAAATGGATGTTAAGGGAGAAGAGACGCAACAAGTTGAATGTGATCAACTCTTAACAAAATGAATGATAAGAGTGACAAAGAGAGGATTTGAAAGGTTAACTCTTACCAAGATGAGTGTCAAGAGAAATGAAAAGTGGGAATTCACAAAATTTAACAAAGTCAATGATGTTAAGGTGGAAGAAGTGATTTAAATTGTAGTGTAGATGACTCTTAGCAAAATGAGAGCTATGAAAAAATGAACATTTTGAAAATATTCATGACCCTTTAAAAAGTGAATGTAAAGAGGGAAGAGGCGAAATAAGTTAGTTTTCTCAACTTGCGACAAAATGAGTGCAACAAGAGGAGACTTAAAACACGATGAAAGATGCTCAATGCTTAAAAAAATGTGTTAAGGGAAGAGACTTAGGAAATGTGATGAGTTTGCTCAACTTTTAACAAGATGGATGTTTAAAAGAGGAGACTTAGGAAGATAATAAAATAGATCTATTCCTAACAAAAATGTTTGTTAAGAGAGAGACACAACAAAGAAGAGTGAACACCTAAAGAACGAAAAAGTAAATGTCATCACAAGAAGTGAAGTAATTAGGAAAAGGTTCAAATATCACAAAAATGGAGATAAAAGATAAGGGGAAAATGATTGATTAGATGATCTCAAATTAAATCAAAGTGAATGCTTTAAAGAGAGAAGTGAAGCAAGATAATGAAGAGGATGTCGACAATGCAACAAAGTGATTGTAAAGTGTGACGATGTAAGATGATGGAAGAGAGATATAGAATATGTCATCAATTTAACAAAGTGAATGTTAAGTATGACAACGTAAGAATGTGAAATGCTAAAAGTTCAACAAGATAATGTTACACTTAAAACTTATGGAATAGAGATATCAAGGTGATCAATAGGGTGCTTGTCTGTGATAAAGCAAGTATCACGATCTCAAAACTTAGATGAAGAAGAATGAAAATTATCAAGTTCGGATATGGATTTTAACCCAAGACTTAGACACGTTTACCAAGTGACAAGGTGGATGATATAGAAAACACAAATAACAAGAGTGAAACAAAAGTGTGTAACACGTGATGAAAATGAAAAATTATGTAGTGAAAGTTTACCACTACCTTAGATTGGCTTAGACAAGGTGTGGCTTCCTAGGTGGTTCACTCAACTAAGTGTCAACAATATACACAAGAAAGCATGGTGTTGTTTATAGCTATCGGATTTTCTTTAACCCCTTTAAAACAATGATTAAATATCTTATTCAAATAAATTGCAATGCAGCCACCACTAAGGATATCCATGACTCTAATATTACAAGGTTGTATTAGTTAGCTAGGATAGAGGTACCCATTTCATTAGCCAGATTCCTTAATATGTTGAATACTTATGGGTTCCTATGTGTTGATAAAAGAACACTTGAAAAAAAGAACATAAGAAGTTTGTGTGGGGAAGTAATTCATATTCAAATGCATGAATGGATAGGGAGATCATGCGTGTGGAATAGAAGTTAAGTTTTCGGGACTTATTCATTTTGCTCATTAAGGTCTATTTTTAGAGATGATGTGCAGAGAACAAAAACGAGGTAAAGATGTGTGCACCACGCATTGGCTATTTTGGAGGATTGGATATGAAGCACTTTTCATGGACACAAGCCGAAAATAGATCTGCTACTATTAGTTATCTAGTAGTAGTCTATTGTTAGCACACTTACATGTGTGGCTAGTTTTGTAAAGGCATGTGGCTAAGAATAACATGCGACCTATTTTTGGAATGGATAAGTGGTGAAGGGAAAGTCCCCACCCTTATATATATGTAGTAAACTATGTAATAGAGATACACACAGAGGGGATCGAGATATACAGAGATATATTGTTAAAATTGCTATGTGCATACTATTGATATTATAATGAGGCTTTTGTAAACTTATTGCATTGAATATAATGAAGGACATTGGCTGAATCTAAGTGTTAGTTCTATGTGTATCTGAATCTAGTATGTTTTTGATCTCATCATGGTTAGTACTTAATTCTACTTTTCCTTAGATATAGATATGGTATGCTCTGTAGAATGATGAGCTAGTAATAGAACTATATATGTTAAGTCTCCATTATGCTAACATCCTGCTACAACAACCTTAAAGAGGGACCTTATACCTTTACACACTTGGGTGAGTGCTTATTTTAGGCTGAGTGATGTGTCAGCAGTGTCTAGGGTTTCATAGGGTTCGTATCACTAAATTCTAGGTTGCATCATTGGTTCCATTTTTGGGACCTCTTTTTAGTTGTTTTCAGGATGGTTCACAATGAAGACATACCGGTTGACCTTAGCAAGTATTGAAGAATGGATACACGATCTGGAAGAAGAATGCGCATGGTGGTTCAACATTGGATTTGAGTTTAATGCATGCACTTGGGTGGAACAGAATCTGTATGACAGTCTATATGAGAGATTTTTCGCTATCTTTCCAATAAAATTATACAAGTGGATGATTGCTTATGCATCTAAAAATAATTTGAGGTATCGCGTACTTATCCGGTCACAAGAAGAATTCCAGGCCCTTTATGATGCTGATCTAATTTGGACTTGAGTTATGGATATGTGGTTTTGTGGTGTCTTGAACAATTATATCTTAGAATACTCAATTTCCACTTATTGTGTCTAGAGGTAGCTGAATTCTAGTTCTTATGACATCCACGGGGAGCTTACCTACAAGGCATTCCACTGGTGATCAAGATCCTAATGGTAACTTTGAACCTAGAGAGTAAACTAATGGCTAACTAAACCCCACCACGCGTGGGGGCGGGGATAGGATTGGTGAAGGATGGCAGACTTAGTAGTGGCAAGGCAGAGAGAAGAAAGGTGGCTTAAGTATAATGAGGCATACGAGAGGGAGATAGAGAAGTAACATGATGTTGCAGCATGGATGGAGTTGAGGAGAGAGATGGCTCGTGAAGGATTTGGAGCTCATGTAGAAGACATGGAGCTAGAGCATCAGGAACTCCCCCATCTAGGAAAGCATGATAGGGAACCCTCCTTGGCCTCACAAGGAAGCATGCCGATAGCAGAGATGACTTGGACCACAGGCACACATCTAAATCCACCTAAGAAGCATAATGAACCGTTACACCAAAACCTCGAGGTGTTAGTAAAATCTACACATGAGGATCATAACATCCCACCACACTTCCGTAGATCGACTTGGGCTAGGTTTGCACCCGTACTCCCATACATACAAGCCCCACTTCACCGATGTTTAGGTGCCCCATGGGCCCTAGCTACACGACATAACCAACCGAGTGGGTTTTGAACATAGGTGGTTTGCTTTGATACCAAATGTAACAAACCATTACACCAAAACCTCGAGGCATTAGTGAAATCCACACATAAGGATCACAACAATAACCTAGCCCTTACACTTGGCTTTCAAAGTATCTAGGATGAAAAGTAATCAACAATAAAATTTGGGAAGTAGGAAAAAAGTACATCAATGGTAGAGTAGATGGCTTCATTATTTTTAGAGGAATGTTTTCAGGCACATCATCCACATAGAATATGAGCGCACCAAATGTTGGATTCACTTCTGGAAGTGGAACTACTTCACAGACCATAGGGGTTCAGTATAGTACTATTGTTAGAGCACATGGGAGTACGTCTACAAGACCTATTCTAGCTACAGGTTTGGGATCAGGAGGCATGGGAAGTTCTGGTTCAGGTGGATCTAGAGGTTCTAGATCGGGTGGGAAATGTCGAGGTGGGCGCAGGTCTGCACCAACCCCAAAATATTTATATGGAAATGTCTCTTCATCTTCCAGAGTATAGGGGAATAGAAGATGCTACTGAACATGTGCATATGTGTGAAATATTGTGGCATGTAAAAGGAATCACAGCTTCTGAGCGTAGGGAAGGCAATTTGCTACTACGTTACAAGGGTGCACACACAGCTGGTACAAAATTTTTGAACCTGATCAGACTTGTGTGGATTATACAAAATTAAAGGATGCATTTTTAAAATAATTTCATATCCCTGAATTTGAGCAGAAGAATATAAGTGCACTCAAGGATATTAAGGAAGACACTATTGAATGTGTGCATGAGTATGATGCCCATTTTAAAATGCTTCTTTCTAAACTTTCTTATGATATTTACACAAGCCTTGAGCATGCACTGATGGTTTGTTTGGGCATTGATTACACCATTTAGAGAGGTGCTTATCACATAAGACATACACGATCCACGCAAGGCATTGGAATCAGCCCTAAGTGTTGAGGTAGTTGGAAATATTGACACTGGTGTTAACCCATTATTAGAGGCATAGATTGTAGCTATGGAAAAAAATCTAGAGAGGTTATCAATGAATTCAACCCATGAAATGTGCTCAGGAATTTGGTGTATAGATTGTGAAGTAGAGGGTCACACAAAGGATATTTTTCCTCATGAGAACAATACGCTCATTGTTGATGGATTGTGAGATATGCCACTTAAACCATGATGCTATCCATTTCCCATTATTACAACGTGTAATAAGGAAGAACATTTTAAGCTATTGTAAAATCTACAGTCCACAACTCATGACACGAGGACTGCCAACTGATTGGATAGATCCATGATGCTATAGATATTGGTGTATGGAAGACAGGAGTTTCAGATAACTCTAAAGACAAGAATGAGCATTAGGACTGGGATCACAATCAGGTGCACTATGATTAGAATGAGGGGTGTTTTGAAGGTAGCCATGGTAGAGGTCAAGGATACCATGGTAGATTCAGAGCACAAGGCCGTAGTGGTGGAAGAAGTGATTTTCCTCATGGAACATGTTATACTTGTGGATATCCTGACCATTATAGGTGAATGTCCTCAGAATATTACATGTTCTTTCTATGGAAAGAACCATAGCTATGAAGAGTTCTCAAAATTATATGAGCATTTGAGTAAGCAACATAATTAAGAAAACAAAGGCACCGGAATGGTTATGATATAGCATGTTATGGACAATTAATGGATGCCCAAATTGGAAGCAAAGTCGAGGCACTACAAGTGAGGATCATGACCCATGCGTTGAGGTAGCATGTGTTAGGGAGGTATTACAGCAGAAACCTACCATCACTAAGGATGAGGTTCTTCATGCATGGTACCCAAATCCTGCCTATCAAAAGGAGGTTTATCAGGATACCATGGAAGTGCTAAGGAATCTTCAGGGTGAGATATAATATTTAAAGGAGTAGAAGAAAGTGTCAGAGATGGTCCAAACTGATATAGATGACTTAAGATAAGTGTGCAAAATGTTGCGCTAGGAGAACATCATTCCACTGTTAGGAAGTTGGTTGAAAGGGAACACTCACGCATAAGTATTGAGACTGGACAAAAAATCCTACATGCAAATCTCCCTCCTCATAGCCTGGATTATGACAAGGAAATCACTCTGAATGCTATTGTGGATGGGTGGTTGTTGAGTAATATACTAATTGATACGGTGCATAAATCAATGTTATTACCTTGGATGCATGGGTAAAAATAGGGAGACCCCATTGCAGCCATCCCGTAATGTATTATTCATGGCTAATCGGACTAAGGACACTCCTATAGGAGTTTTAAAAGATGCATTCATTACCATACGAGGAGCCAAGTTTACTAGATACTTTGATGTTTTAGCACTAGAAGAATCATATAGCTTCCTCTACTAGGGTGTCCTTGGTGCTATGCAAATAATGTTGATCTTCGGTTTAACAAGGGATATATCAATTATGAAAATGAAGAGGAAAGGGTCATTATCTCTTTGATAGATGGAAATTCCACACCTTATGTTGAGCCTTTACGTGAAGAAGATCCGAATAAGATTTATGTATGCACCATCCGAGATCCGAGAGATGATTGAACCAACCAAAGGAGGACTAATTCGGTTGGAGGATCCTAGACTATTAGTGATACTACAAGTGTTCCTTGTGATAATTGGGCTCACAACACTTATGAGTTTGTAGGGCACAAAGTAAAGAGCATATTCCCTCAAGGCACGAAACTATGTTATGTCAAAAGGATAGGTAACAACTCGGTACCTTGTTACACAAGAGAAGGGGATCCCATGGTATTCCTACGTGCCATGGAAGAAAAATGGATAGACCCATTGGAGAGGAGAAATATGCTAGCATATACACTACATGGGACAACAACACACTGGTGGGTGGTCCATAGGGATAATCTGGTCGAATGGGATGAAATTGGGGTTGCTCTTACTACTAGGTTCTTTAGGAGAAATGCACCTACACAAATCTACAATTATCATGGTGATCAACCTATTCACACCATGTTTAGAAGTGTGAGAGACTATGGATAGAAGGGAAGGAAGCTTTACCACCTTTACTATGGGTGCACCATTTTTATTCCACTTTACAAGGTTGTGCGCGTGCTTGGTATGTATATGCAAAACTCCATAGAGAAATTGGAAATTGGCAGAATTTAATTGCAGGAATGGCCTAGACATTTGACTTATTCTCTACAAAACCTCTAGTAGAAGAAGCATTGAAATTTATCAAGAGCTTAACTATAGGGGATAGTGCCAAGGCTAAAGAAATCCTCTAGGAATTATTAGATAAAGAGGACTTAGGAGCACGTCTTGATAAAGAACCAGGGGCCACTATGACATTACTTCAATGCACTTGCCTTGCGAAAGAGAGGAAAAATGGTCTACCTAGTGGATGATGAAGAAGTATATAATCTAGATGTAAACCATTCAACAAGAAGGCATGAGGTATTGGACAAAGTGCGAGATAGGACCATGCATGCGTATCATGAACCTATGAAGACAAAGAAGGTGAATATTGGAACAGAGACTAAGCCTAAGGAAGCCATAATTGGAGACTATTGGTTAGACTATGAAGTGGAAAAAATCATAGAGTTACTAAGGGACTACCAAGACCTATTTCCTAGGGGGTACCATGAACTCAAATGCATGCATGAATCATTAGGGGAAATGAAGATAAAGCTTAAAGAGGGTGCATGCCTAGTTAGAAAGAGGCCTTACAGAATGAACCCCAATTTGTGTGAAAAGGTCAAAGAAGAGATTGATAACATGTTGAAGTCTAGAATTATCAAGCCCCTTGATGAGTCAAAATGGGTTAGTCCAATGGTGATCAATATTAAGAAGGATGGACGGATTAGAATATGTGTGGACTACAAGGAGATGAAAGCTGCATGTGTAACAAATCTATTCCCTACGCCATTTGCGAGGAAATACAAGGAGTTACACGGCGTGAAATATATTTGTTTACAGATGGGTTCTATGGGTATCATTAGGTCAGGATTTCCTAGGAGGATCAGGAAAAGACTACATTTACTACTGAATGGGGTATCTTTGCCTATATTATCATGCCTTTTGGTCTGAAAAATGTGCCTGTTGTATTTTTGCGCATAGTTGTCCAAGCATTCAAATAATTTATTCACAACTTCTTACAAGTATATTTAGATGATTGGATGGTGTATGGATTAGTTAAGGACCACTGTGACAATCTGCACTTAATGTTTGAATGGTGTAGGTAGTTGAGTATCTCTTTGAACATTAAGAAGTGCATATTTGCTACACCATTTGGGATACTTTTAGGACACATAATATGTAAGGAGGGTTTGTTAGTTGACCCAGCGAAGGTTACAGTCATTATAGGCCTAGGGGAGCCTATCAGTCAAAGTGAGGTGCATGGATTTTTGGGACATATAAGATATTATAGAAAATTTATCAAAGGCTATGCAAAGTTGTCGCCCCTTAGAAAGAGTTCTTTGAAAGGGAAAGACACATTCTACTAGGGAGAGAACAAGTAGGAGTGTGCATTCGAGACATTAAAGGAGAAACTTACTATTGTGCCTATTTTGTGTTTTCCTTCATGGGAAAAACCATTTCATGTACATGTTGACACCTCTCGGCATGGCCATTGGCATGGTGTTGGCTCAACCTAGGGAAAGTATTGAAGATCATCCTATATGTTTTTTGCTAGTAGAAAGCTAATTCTGTAGAATAGAATTACACAACTACTGAGCGCTAACCAAGAAGACAAAAAAAGCCATGCAAAACATATCCCTCAGCCCCTTTTTCATTTTTAATATGTTTTTACGGTTTTTTGTTTCATGATTTGGGATCACTTTGATACGTTTTCAATTAGGTTTAACTTTAAACATCAATTTTTATTTCTTTGTGAAAAATTTAGTTTCACTTTAGGATATGTCTAGTTTCATTTCTTTTCTATTAATTAATTAAATGCTTCTTACATGTGAATTATCTTTAGCTTATTTTAATTAACATATTCACTTGTGTTAATAAATCTATTATTTTAATTAATTAGCATTAGGATTTTTAACCTAAACTTAGGCTCTTTCATTTCTTTCTTTTCATCATTTTTAATCACTTAGACTAATCGTAATTTGGTTTTGGGGGTTATTGGATGATAAGAAACCATTTTTTCTCTCTTTTAAATACTTTTATACACATGTACTCGCTTAGGACCTTTCTATTATTTTTTCTCTCTTTTAAATTCTTGGTTCTCAAGCTACATAGAGGAAGGGGTGGTGGTGGAGCTCACAAAAAGGTAGAATTTACGGATGTAAAGCATAAAGGGTCTATGTGTGCAATGATGGGGGAGGCTATGCATAGGCAGTGGTAGGAGGAACTATTGGATGAATGGGTAGGTGATGGTTTGGGTGTGTAGGTACAGAGTAGGGAGTGGGCAAGGAGAGGTAGTCCATATGGGTGGGGAGGAGTCCATAGGTTAGGGTAGGGGTAGTCCACATGGGCATGGAGATAGTCCATAGAGAGGGGTAGGGGTATTCCATATGGATGGCTAGGGATACTCCACATGGGTGGGGAGGAGTCCATGGGGTAGAAGGTACTCCTTGTGGTGGGGTAGGGGTAGAAGGGGAAGCTAGGAGTCGGGGTGAGGGTTAAGAGCTTGTCGTGGAGCTTGGGAACGTGTGAGTGGAGTTTGAGTGGTAGTTTAAGAGGGTAGGCATAGTTAGGGGGTAGGTGGGTGAGTGGGTTTAAACAGATTGGGTGTGTAATTTAGGGCTCAATGGGGGAAAGTGGTCGATGACCAACTTGGCTGAGATGGGGTCAAGATGGTCAGGGGGGGCAAGAATGGGTAGAGCTTAGGAGGTATTTTTGTTGCTTCCCTCTAATTTTTTTGTGATAAATTTTTAAATAAAATCACACTTTTTTATGTTTCTATGTTTTTGAAATTTGATATATAATTTTGTTGTGATTTTTCTCCTAGGAAAATAACAAGATTAGTAAGAGACAAATTATGGATCAAAAACTAGAAAAAAAAAAAAGATATTTCCTTTTCACTCCCGAATTACATGTAAATAGTGCAAAAAAAAAAGCATGAATGTTTTTATTTGTTTTTGTGATTTTATAAATGAATTTTTATTTCCTAAAGACACTTGAAAATTCCTATTAAAGTTACACACAAATGAAAAATCATACATTTAGATGCACACAAATAAGAAATTTACTTTGAAACACATGAATAAAAATAAAACAAAAATTAAAGAAGATTGGTGCACTCCCACCTGGGTTTTCTAAAATGAAGACAATGAAAAATAAGAAAAAATGGAAGACAAACAAAACACTTCAAACCTCTACGTAGATTTCCAATGCAACCTCAAGAAAGGTTGTGTGAAGCTTTAGAGCTTGTGTAACCTTGTAGAATACTAATTTTGGGTGCTCTGAATGACCTCCAAATGTGGATTGACCAATTATATGAGCACATTTTTAGAGCCTCCAATATCGATATTGGAATACAAATTGAAAAAGTGATTATGATATACATCTAAGAGGATTTTGTAAGAGGATTATCCTGCATTTTATAGAGGATGAGTTGGTAGAAATTATTTAAACATGGTTTTATACACATGCTAAAAATAACAATTAAGGAAGTTGTAGCTTGAGTTCGGAAGGTAAATGCAATTGAGGGCAATAAATGAATTTAGTTAGCGAAGTTACATCTGAGAAAGGTGGTTGTACGTGCAAGTTAATTGCCCATCCTTTCTAGGATTCTAGAAGTGTAGTTTACTAAACGATGAAGTGGATTCCATGTGGAGTTGACTAGGATGAGGAGTGGAGTCCATGTGAAGTCTAAGTGGCTATTGAATGATATTTTGAGTGGAAGTTGACTAGGATGTGCACACTAAATAATTAATAAATTATAATTAACAAAATAAAGGGGTACTAAGGACTAATTTAATTAATGTAAAAAGTGCAATTTGTATGATTAATCGATGTAATTAATCAATCATGAAATGGTTGAACAAGAGGATGTACTAGGATAATACTAGGAGAGTGTATGAGTTATTTTTGGGTGTCTACAAGTATAATATTTTGAAAGTGGAAGAAACTTGTAAGAAGCATATCTCTACTACTAGCGACTCCTTTTGAGTTTCCATTATTTAAGTTTTGTATTATTTATCTCTTTACATTGGTTTTACTTTTATTTGTTTGTTTTTCATGTAGCATAAATATTTTTCCCTTGAATAATTGTAAAAACACTAAATTATAAAGTCCAATCCTTTGAGGCTATTGTTAATGATTTAAAGGGGTTATTCTTTGCACTTTCATTTCTCCAATAATGTTTGTACATTATGGATCAAAATTTAGTTCACACACTATTTAAATATCATGTGTGGAAAATAAAAATGTAAATCTTGTTGAGGAGAAAGGGTTTACACCACACTACAATGGGTCTTAAAACTAAACCAACATTAGATAAAAATCAAATTAACTTGTTTCATTGATGGTATGAGACATATTTTCTATCGTCTATGTATATCCTAGGTTTCTCTTACATATAGAATCTTATTGTACACCTAATGAAGTCTCAACCCTATTGGAATGAATATTTCAGAAGAATGATGTGATTATGGGTCATGAATTGGATAATGAGACCATTATATCATGTCCAAAGAAAATTATCACTATTTAGGACTTATTTACAAACTTGAAATCTCTCATAGTGTATTTAAAATAATGTGTGATAAAAAAAGATTGACAATTGATTATTTATATTCTTTATATTTTGGGTCCTAGGTATTCAATGTTTATTTATTTTTTCCATGCCACTAGGGGTACTTTCATATCCACATGGAAAATTCCTTCGATTATTTTTCTTCCTCCTTGACTAGGGAGAAAGATAATTTCATACAGATGGACACTTATTGTATTCTAAGTCACGTGCCTTATTTTATAGTTAGGATAAATATATGCTTCAAAGAAAAAAATATAAGAAATAAAACATAGATGATGATGAGAAAATGAAGGATCAAAAATTATGTCACGAAGACCTCTTCTTATGAAGCTAAACCTAAGAAAGAGAGGGTGAAATGTGCATATTGTAGAAAATATGGACATGATGAACATACATGTACACAAATAAATATTGATCACCTAACACACATTCTAGATAATAAAATTGTCAAGAGTCCCTTCACATTTCAATAGTTTAGGAGTTTACAAAGGGATACGACAACAATAAGGTGATAGATAATTTAAGATAACTTGTAGTAGGTGCATCTCATCTTACCAAAATGGTTCTTGAATAATGTTCTTCACACTACATGGACTCATCAAAATTTTACTTCACTTCCTTAGAGCCATGTTCTATGCTAAATATTTTGATGGGTGATCACACTTATACTAGGGTATTTAGGATAGGGTTTGTTTACATAAGTGATAGGAAATTTTGGATTTTATTTATATACCTTCATTTTATAGAAATATCCTATCAGTATATCATATCAAACACCATGGTTAAAGAAATAGGGTTGAGTTCACTCTACATTTTTTCATCAATAAGTAGCTACACAATCATTCTATAATGGAAGTGTGGAGACCAACTCACCATTCATGGGTTTATCTCTTTTCATACTTTTCTCTTGGTGATGATTTCACTATAGATGAGGAGGTACCTTTGAGTTTGAATCCTAAAATTTCACTTCCAATCACATTTTACTCATTGTGTATGATGATAAGTCCAAGGATTTGGATTCACCTATGTAGACTATTGTAGTTCTTATTCCGGTGTATTTGATGATAGTATCGATGATGAATCTTTAAATATTAGTCCAAATGATGACAAAAGTGTTTTGAAATCACCTCCTTCATTTCTTTTCTATGTTTCAAAGGCTTAAGACAATCATGATGACCTTCCTCACTTCTCTCATGATCATACATCATAGCTAGAAGAATATCATCTATATTATCCATATTTAAGTCCACTTCATCCTTCCTCATTGACTTCTAGATCATTCCCTTCTTAAATTATAACTCCTAGTCGATTTGGACATGATAGATAGTACAATATGTAGATGATCTAGTTCTTGACCCATCAGATTACATGAAAGCACAATCATAGTTCTAATATGTTACACCTATTCATATGGCCTTTGAATCTTATCCTTAGTATTTTGGTGTAACAGATGAGATTATTGATTGGCATTCAATCATTATTGATTCCTATTCGATAGTAGTATTCTAAATCTACAAGACCTCTTGAGAGTTCATGATTCCTCATATTTTAGGTTGGAGTCCTAGTCCTCTCCTCTTCTTTACTTCTTTATTTTACTTTTTTGATAGGCTGATTTTCTATATTTTTATAGAGTTCTTATAGAATGAAGTTATGCAAATATTTTTCATTTACATCATAGAATAACAAAATTAAAGGTAAGATGTAATAACTCAAGACAAAGGATAAACATGAATCTCAATTAACTAGATATCATTTCTTAAGAAATACACAATCTTGCATAATCATTGAGAAGGAAATGAATGAATTCATGATTTAACACAAGGGTCTAAATAGACTCATAACACTAAAAAAATAATTAGGAAGAGATTCTTTGCATTTAAGAGAGGATAGTTTCACTTATGAAACTCATTACATTTATAGAATGATAATAGACGAAAAAGGATCTAAAGAGGTTATGAGAGATGCTTAACCCGCTCGACCTTTCCAAACCATCCCAAAACTATCTCAAATGGTAATATTCAAGTATCATGATTATCCATCACTCTAGAGGTTTGTGTTATTACAATATAATCTCATTATATTTTTTGTCTAGATGATATCTCACTTAGATCGATGATTTCCTATGAGATTAGGGGCTATATAGATAAAAGTGAGCTTCTAATTGACTATTATTGGTACTAATGATAGTTTGGACCATTGGTAACAACACATTTCTTGTTAAAAAATATGTTCAACTCCATCTATTCATGTTTTTGGGTGGGCATGAGGATAATATACCATCCAAGAAGAATCATGAGACAAAAAATTCATCCAAAATAATATATAACTGAGTTGAGCTCAATCGATAAAGAAAACATCTTAAAATGACCCAAATTTTTTTCATTAAAATCTCCCAAATATTTCCACAATTTCCTTTAAAATTTATCTTTGAGTGAATCCCTATGTAAAATGGTTCTTATGTGACCAATCTCATTTCAAATGAATTTCTAGATCAGATGATACGAGTAAAACACTAGTCCAAAGTTTGAGTCATAAACACATATCTACATACGATTGTGGATATTTAATTTAGTGTTTTTACAATAAAATGGGATTTATCATAACACAAAACCACCTTTAATGTGTAGTAATTATCAATACCTTTCAAATTATATAAATTATACTTCCTTTGGTTTTCCTTATCATAAGTTATGTTGGCTTGAATATTCCCAAATTGTTAACACATGATCATCGAATCCTTCATTGTGTGGATTTTCAAATCATTCATTACATGAACTTTAATTCCTTCATTGAAAAAAATTAAAATCATTAATAGTTTAGATTTTCATTTCCTCTTTTTGTAGATTTTCAAATCTTCATTATCTATATTTTCATTCCTTCATTATGTGGATTTTTAAATCCTTTATTGTGTATATTTTCAAATCCTTCATTGTGCATGTGTTCATTCCTTCATTGTGTGGATTTCAAATCCTTCATTGTGTGGATTTTATATCTATCATCATGTTTCTTTTCATTGTTTCATTGTTTCATTCCTTCATTATGTGGATTTTCATTCCTTTATTGTGTGGATTTTCAAATTTTAATGTGTACATTATCATTCCTTCATTGTGTAAATTTTTAAACCCTTCATTCTATGTATTTTCAAATCCTTCACTATGTATATTTTCAAATAATTCATTTTGCATATTTTCATATCCTTGGGAAAGCAAGATAATAATGGTTTTCTTTGAGCATTTTGAATTTTGGAACCCTAGATCTTAATCACACAAGTAATTTGAACAAAATTTGAGGCGTCAATGTGTAAAATTGAATAAATAAAATTAATCAAGTCCCAAAAATATTTATTTTTTAAAACTAGAGGCCAACAAATAATCATGGTGCTCATTTTGGAAACATTTATGGCAACTCATAGGGCTCATCTACCTTCTAGTAGTGGGAACTAGATACCTAGTGTATCTATTGGGAATTGACTCAATTGAAAAAATTGAAAAATACCTCCTAAAATTTCCAAAATTCTATATTTTCTCTACAAAATAAATGTAATGGCACATAATTCCCTAATTGGAAAACATCCATTTTTTCCGCATATACATTTATTATGTCATCATTTCTCATGTTTCATTTTCAAATATATGATTATTTATTATTTAGAGTATTAATAGGAATTAGAATGTTGCCTCTATGTTAAGATCAACTTAATGAAAAGTGACATTACAGAAAAATAGATATGACAACCTCAATTGGAAAATGTGTATGGCGGGATAAATGTGTCTAGACACCATGCACTCTCATCATCCATTCAACTAGGGTATCAACGAAAGAGGTAAGAGACACACCAAGACCGAAACACAATGTATAGAATTAAAAGGGGCTACATGTACCATTAAGATTTCATACCCAAAGGGAAGTAACCCTTACACTAGGAAAACCTAAGGTTTCCAAGGCCCTAGGTCAAAGAAGAGGAAGGAACCCTATTGAGGTATCAACATTATGGGAGGTGATGATAAACAAGATAAACATGAAAAGTCTATGCTAAATGAATTAAAGCATGTAACATGAAATAATGAACTGAAATACAATATGTTAACCTAACATGTGCATAAAATACTAAGATAACATAAAGTAATCACAAATATGTAAGAGACTACTCTATACAAAATGACAAGTTGAGTTAGAGAACTTACCTATTGGGGGTGGTCATATATGCATCTATCTCCTAGACCATACACCAAGAGAGAACAAATTTTTGGTGGATAAGGGAAAAAAATCCAATCCTAACTCACTATAGGTGACCCAAGAGTGCAAACAAACCAATCCAGCAAGAAAACAATCCAAATGATGATTGTAGATGTAAGAAATCCAAGAGTTGAGTGAGAAGATACAAGTTCCTTTATGAAATTGATATGATCTCTTTGTATTTTTATGTGAAAATGTCTTTTAGGTATTTATACCGATGTCATTTCCCGCTAGTGAAGGCATCAATAAGGGATTTGAAAAAACATCGATGCAATCACTCATGGGAAATGATGTCAGCTAATGAGGGAAATTATAAGGGGCATGTGTAATGTGTCATGTGAAATAAATATAATGCAAGATAGAAATAATACAATTATTAGCAAGAAAGGCATTACAATAATGTAAAGGAAAATAAGAAGATAAGAGAAAAAGAAAGACATAATTAGGACCAAAATACATTATCTCTCAATGTATCATCCCTAACATAGTGGTTATTTGAATAACCATACCCCTATATTGGGATGACCCCCTTAATGAGTCTTATTCCATAAATAGATGTATTAGCGACCTCTAACCTGAAAAGAGAAATTTTAAGTAACAAGTATGAAAATATAACGCATGAAAAATTAGGTGTATACATATGCCCCATTCATTGATTACTACATGTCGCAATAGTGAAACATGGGTATTCAGTAGAAAGAAAAATACATAACACTAAGACTAAAGTGAAATGAATTATGATATACCCACTGAAATGAAAAATACCCACCAATGCCTAACCTATAGTGTCGGTCATCCTAGTACGTATGGGTGTAATCCATGCCGATAAAACCCTTGAGAAGAAAAAATGAATGGAAACACTAGAGGATAATACGTAAAATAATACATAAATGCCTAGCTAGGGTCCCATGAGATTAATGTTGTGTCATAGGATCATAAAGGTAACGTGTCATAGCATTAAATTGAAATGGTGAGTAATAACATTGAAAAGAGAAAAAAACCGTATGGTAGAAGCTACAAAGAGGAACTATCATAAAACCTAAAGGTGTAAATAAGTAAACATGGATGATTATCCCAAAGGTTAAATAAAAATTCTCCAAAGTGTAAAAAAACCATGAGGTTGATGCTACAAGAATAAAATAGGTAAATAGATCTAAGAAAGAATAGGAGCCTAAGCGAGGATGTTAAAAATTTGGTGATTCCATAGTAGAGGCTAGGGTGAAAAGGGATGAGAATAGTGTCAAAGATGGTTGATGAAGTAGTTAATTTTAAAATGAAAAGATGATAGCTTGTAGTTGAGTACCAAAACTCCCTACTTCTGTCATGCATGATTTTTTTGAGAAATTGGACATTGATGGTTCTTCAAAGATGTGGCTTACATTGGTTTGAAGGAAATATGTATTAGGGATGATGATATCCTTAATGAGGTAGGACCCCACCATTTATGAGTTTATTTTCCTTCTTTTTCATGGGTATAATCAATCCTAAAGATAAGGTCACCCACATAGAAAGTACGAAGAACAAGTCAATTATGTTTCATGACCATGCATTGTTTTTGCTTTTTGATTGTGAGTGTAGGAAAGATCACGTCACTTTTATAAGATATGAATTTAATTGAGGTGAGCCTCATATATTTATAATTTGATTCATCTAAAATGATTTCATGAAAGGATATACAAATTCAAGGAAGATCCACCTTGGGTGGAAGGATATCCTCGACTGTATAAGTAAGATAAAAGGCGTTGCTCTAGTGGTGTTATGAAGACTGGTGCGATATTCCTATAGTGTAGGATATCTTGGTATTCCATTCTATACATGAATCATGTATCATATTTTGGAGGATCTTATTGATGATATTATTCATAGATTTGGCTTGTCTGTTGCATTGA
Organism: Taxus wallichiana var. yunnanensis; assembly: GCA_018340775.1. Taxonomy (NCBI): domain Eukaryota; kingdom Viridiplantae; phylum Streptophyta; class Pinopsida; order Cupressales; family Taxaceae; genus Taxus; species Taxus wallichiana. The sequence continues at coordinate 936,923,017 of CM031239.1, forward strand.
GGATGATAAGGAGTTGAGAATCGATGTTTGATTTTAAACTTAACACATAGTTATCTCATTTATTTGTATTTAATACTTCCACAATTTTCCAATATGATGGTGTGGGGAATTCCAAAGTGGAAAATTATTTGGCTGAGGAATATTTTGAAGGTAATAAGTCCAGACATGTTGGTGAGGGGCATGGCTTCAACCCACTTGGTGAAACACTCTATGGCTGAAATGATGAAGAAATGACCATATTGTGAGAAAGGGAGCTTTCGATTTAATCCAACACCCATATGCTTAAGGTCCGGGGAGGAGTAATGGATTACATCTCAGATGGAGGGGAATGAATCAAATCATACTTATAATGGAAAGGTTTTAACTTCTTACTCAAAGCATGAACATCATATTCTTGTGTAAGCTAATAGTATCCCATACATAGGCATTTGTGTGCAATAGCATAGAATAGGCATTTGTGTGCAATAGCGTGATTGATAGAATGGCCACTGCAAGTTTCCCCATGCACTTCTTATAAGAAAAGGGGAATATCATACTTATTAATGCATCAGAATAGGGTACCTTCAAATTTTGATAATATAATATGTCATCTTTGAGTACATATTTGAGATACTTTTACATATTCTTAGTCATCTTTGATGAGTCTCTTCCATTTGAATAAGTTTGGTGTTGGATAAGTTTGTGAATGTTTACATACCTAGGATTAGGGGTGTATGATTCAATCGGAAGATGTCCTAAAACATTCATGATGCGAGGTAGCGGATTTTGGAGAATTTTTGTTAAGGGATGGTTGTCAAATTAGGACTTTAATGAAAACAATAGTCAGGGGACAGAAAGTCCCTCCTCTTTAATGGGAGAGGTGCCCTTATTGAAAGCAAGCAGCAAAACTATTTACAAATGTACAACTTTCTACTTTAATGAGGAACTTTGATATCATGAAAGTGTTTTAATGCAAAGGTAGATCATCAATACAAAAGAATAGAAGAACTAAGGGAGGGAAAAGGTAGAACATAACAACATTCTAGGAAATATAGATAGAAAAATAGTTCCTTATAAATGTTGAGCAAGGATGATATATAGAACATAATCATTCATATTAAACCACCAGATATTATTTCATAGACACAAAGTTCTAGAAATGACATCCATAAGAATACAAAGCTTCTTAATGCAATAGATTAATGATTCACAAACTTTAGACAAGAAAGAGAGAATAAATAGATGCAGATAGAAAACAGGAAGGAAATCTTATGTATTGATAGCTTTTAGTTCTTTTACACTTTAAAAAATTATTAGAGTTCTAGCCCCTTGGAATGGTGTGGAGAGCCCAATATATAGTTTACAAAGTGGTTACATTTAGTAACCATTTCTTTTAACCAAAATATTAATTAAGGAAATACACAATATAAAGTCCTTAATTAAATTACAAGGAGATCGAACTAAAAATAGAAGAAGAAAGTCAAGAGCTAGAAGTAGAGACATCGGTTGTGGCTGAGGAGGGCCCACTATTTTGAGGATCCGGTGCTGAATCTCTTCAATGCTTCCACTATCTCCATGCCCCTTGGAATCATTGTGTTGGAAGTAGCATGAGTCCACGTGCCTAGGCATTTCTCCATATCTTTTCAAACTCAGTATGCTCCAGATATTCCTTATTAGCCTCGGCTATAGCTGAATGGAGAGAAAAAATGTCCTTCATTTTCTCTTTAGTGATTGACTCTTCCTTGAACAAATCATCCTTGACAAAGGCTTTAAACTGAGCCTTGATTTCTTGGAGAGAGAAGAATACACCTGTGGTTTCATCCTGAAAATGGCAGTGGATATCCTTGAAGGTGGATAAAACACAAGTTTTAAAAGACTCCCCTTTTTGCCATACATTCCTCAATTCCCCAGTGCTTCTTCTAGAACCTTTATTTTCCACTCGATGCTAAAGATCCATGTCCTTGACAAGTTATTCTTGACATCATCAAACACATTGTTGGCCAACAAGGATCCTATCATCGGTTTGACCCATCAGATGGAGATCTGTGATACATCCACTCTCCAGAACTTTCAATTCCTTGTCCATAGCCTTGATTGAGGAAGTGAATTTTTGCTGCAGCTTGATCACCTTCTCATTAGTTTTGAAGGCTTCCTCAATGAAGTTTAAACCTACTACAGTCATATCATCCACCATGGCCTCAACAACCTTCCCATAAGTAGAATACTTGTGGATGTCTTTGATGGTTTGGACCTCATCTTGGCTGAGAACTATGGGAGGTGGGAGAGTGGCCAATGGGGTTGGATCCAAAACTTTATCCTTTGCCAACAATGATCTGATAAAGTTGGAAAGAACTTGGTTGTGTTCTTCCAATTGCTCCATGGTTTTCTTTCCTTTCTCCACCCATTCAATAACCTTAGTCACGGTTTCCCAAAGGTTATGAACTTCACTCTCAGGTGTGGATTCTCCCATTGGAATTCTGGAAAGCTCCAAGTCAGAGATCAAAATATCTTTCTCCTCTTTATCCACTTTGGGTTTTGCAACCTCCAGGAACTATTGGCCTTGAGCATCAATTACCAACCTCGAAGTGGTCTTTCTTTCTTTTTGGAGGAGGAGGGGTAGTACAAGTAGAGAGCTGCTACAACATCAAAGTCAGGCACTATTAATCGGGAGGAAGATTTCCTTTTCTTGTTGTCGACTAGGGGTTGCACCTAGGAAAAGGAAGAAGAAGAAATAGAAAAGAATCAAGGGACCCGAGTGCAAGTGAACTCATGGCACTCAGAGTATGAACCATTATTGTCTCTAGTGGGGAAATGAATGCAACCTTAGGAATTTCCTTTGCAGAGGAGTCTGTTAAACTTGGAGGTTCAGTCCTTGGTCCTTCCTTCTCCACTTCAGTAGTGATTTCAGGGGTTTCTTCTGGGTCTTTCATCTCATCATCATCATTCTCACTTAGAAAATAATGTTCTCTCGGCCCAATAGGAAATTTGACTGCTCCAGAAGAGTCTCTTCCTCGATCGGTTCTTGCTTGACTTCTTTGACCTTCTTCTGATACACTTTAGTGGAAGAGGAAGGAGTAGACAACTCAAGGTTCTTTCATTGAAGAAGAAGGAGGAGTTTTCTCAAGTGCCTCAGTGTTAGGCGTATGTACTTCCTTCCTAGGTGTGGAAGTCTCTCTTGAAGAGGATCTACCTTTGTTCATCCTGAGGTCACGTATTTTTCTATCAAACCAAATCTTAGTTTTGATGATGAGGGGTGATCACCTCATTCAAGTCATCTCTTTCCTTCACATACCAATCCAGGGTTTCTAGAGGAGTGTGCTTGATTGATCTTTCATACTCAAAGGATTGCAAATCTTTCATCATCATCCTTAAGCCCTTCAGGCACCTGGTAGAGGTTGAAGTCTATGATCTATTGTAGAGAAAATATGCCAAAATGCCTCCTCCTAGCTTCAAAATCATCAACACAATCAGCCCAGTAATCCTCAGTGTCAGGATGGTGATGATAAGTTATCTGAGATTTTGATCAATGTATCTCTTAAGATCAAAGCAAGTCCTAGGCTTGAAGAAATGAACTGTAAGAGGAGAAATAGTCCTTTCTATATTTTGGGCATCTAGAGTTGTCCTGCATGTATAATTCCCCAAGGTGATAGGGAAATGAAGACTAGATAATCTTCTTATCTGGTAGGTTCTATGAAGTTTATCCAGCTACTGCACACCTCAACCAAAGCCATTTTGTCATTGTAGAACATGGGAAGCTTGAGAGGTGTGCTTTCAAAACAAAGCCACCTGATGTATGAGAACTTTTGAAACTGAGTGAAGAAAGCCCCATACTTGGTTATCAAAGCCTTAGCCTCATCAGAGAACCTTTTGGCAGTGTCACCCTCCAAGAGCCTCACAATGTACATGGTGAAGGCATCATTTACCCTTCTGAAATTATGATTACTGACCTTGAGGGTAAACTGAGGGAAATATGTGTAGATGGGCTCATCCTTCTTGCCTTAATGAAAGTGAAGTTGAGCCACTCACGAGATGTTGCCAAGGTGTACATGAGATAGGAAGTCATGTAGAAATTTTTGGTTTGCTGAACATTTGACAATTGTTTAGTCAGGTTTCCATGATAATCTCGGCCCAATTTAGATTTTCTTACCCTCGAGATGATATTTATGAAAGGGCACATCCAAAAATGGAAGTCGTTAGTAGAGGGCATTCCCATAATCGGGTGAGCAAGGTGATGAAATATGATAGTTCTTTCATTGAAGTTGACCCTGAACAATGCCTTAGAGAGTCGGGATGCTCCCTTCTTAGGGCACTTCAGCCATGATTTTTACTACCCGAGCCTTATATTTCTCATTGTCTTGATCAAATAGAGTTTGAGCTTGAGTGAGAGTGAGAAACAATGGAGTCTTCTATTTTGGGGGATGCGTAGGCGGTGGCGATGGTGGCAACATCAATTTTGCAATCAACTCACCATGCACATTGACAACCTCCTTGGTGTCGGATTGAAATTAGCCCGTAGGTGAGCACGGTGTCGGCACATTGCATGAGAGAGAGGAAAACCAGTGGCGTATGTGATTCCACTATCATTTATCATTTGAGCCATGGGAGTAGGGTTGTTGCATGCTAATCTACCCCAAAAATCATCAAAATCCAAATGTCAAACTTTTTATCTCCAATATTGGGCACAAAAGTCTCCAAAGGGGACAGATGCTCATGCCCTTGAAATTTGATCTTCATTTTGATAGTGAACAGAGGAATGGCCTTCAAAGAATAGATTCATGACAATTATTGCAAGGAGATATAGGAAGGTGGACAAATGACTCAATTTTGCAAAAATGTGGGCAAGAGATAATGAGAAAGCAATGTGACAAGTGCATAGATGGTTGCCCCTTTAAATAGCCATTTAGGAGAGAGAAGATCATAAATGTGTATTAAATATACCTTGCACCGACTCAAAAAGGTGAAATGTGGGAAAAGTGGAAAAAATGGCCCAGATGGTCCATGGAACATTGGGACATGAGGGACGTGAAGAGCGATTCGAGCGATCGGGGGTGATGGGTGGGCCAAAAGAGCATGGGTGGTCTAAGGGACACAAAATGTGAAGGACATGAAAGAGCGATTTGGCGATACGGGTGATGTGGGGAATCGGTGAACAGGAGGCCCGGGTGTACTTGGGATAGATGGGCTGAAAAAGTTTAAAAAAGCCGATGGACAAGGACTTGCGGGGAAATCGGCCAATCGGTGAATAGGGCCCCTAGTACTTGGGACATGAGGGACAAAAATGTGACAGACCCGCAAGTCACTAAAATGACCCCAAGAAATGGAATTTTCACCATCTCTTCAAATTTCTTACTTCACTAAAACACTTTTGAAGGGTGCCAACTCAAAATTTTCAAATTTTTGACTTTCAAAAGAGGGGAATTTTGAGGGAACAACAGCTAGCTCTTTCTGGGGATGACTTGACTAGATCACAGGAATGAGGCAAGACAAGAATTCAAAAAAACTGGGGAAGAAGACCAGTGCCTTATCCATTGGGAAAATAGAGTCAAAGGAAAATCAATATCAGAAGGCAACACATGGAAAAAAAAAAAAAAAAAAAAAGGCAAGGAAAGGAAAACACACATTGTACATAATATACAAAGGACTTCCTATTCACCTAGGATTTGAACAATTTCAAGTATTACCCACTATAAGGAAGTGGGAGAGAAGATCCATCCATGTAATCAAGATAGAAAGAATTTTCACTAGCAAAGTGCTGATTTATGAAAGGACCAAGCCAAAGAGAGTCAAACTTACCATGGCTTCCTCGAGGTTCATGCCTTTTGTCCCATAGTAAAACAATGTCTCCAACTTTGAAATCTCTAGATCTGGTTTTCTTGTCAAATAAATATTTCACCTTCTGTTGATGGGAAGAGATCCTATCAAAAACCTGTAGCTTGTCTTCATCTAGCTTATGGAGATACATGATCCTCTTATCCAAAGAATCACTGAAACTGGGGTCCAATAGCTTTCATCAAATGCAAATTTGGTAGTTCCATTTCATCCTTTGGTAGTTGAGCTTCCACACCATACACCACTTGAAAAGGGGACATCCCAATTGCTCTTTTGGGTGTAATCCTATCTACCCAGAGAGCATCATAAAGCTTCTTGTGCCAGTTTCTCTGAGATTCATTGACAAGCTTTCTTACAATGGTCACCAAATTCTTGTTTGTTGATTCTTCCTATCCATTCCCTTGAGGGTAGTAATATGAAGAATGAGAGAGGAAATTCCATACCCATAGTAGAAATCCATCATCTCAGCAGAAGAAAAATTGGAAGCATTATCGGTCACGATCTTGTTTGGTACTCCAAACCTTACCAAGATGTTTTCTTTGATGAAATTACATACTACCTCAGAAGTAGTACTTTTAACTGGGATGGCTTCCACCCACTTGGTGAAATAATCTATGTGGTAGTCAACACATGAGTATGTCCTACACTTGAAGGTGGGTTGAGTGTTCGATGAAATCCAAACCCCATTGTTGAAAGGGTTCTTGATCACAACTGGCTTAAGTGGTAAAGCAAGCCAACTTAGGTCTTCCCACAAAGGTTTGACAAGCTTCACACTTGTCGACCCACTTTGATGCATCTCTAAACAAAGTAGGCCAATAGTACCCCACATGAAGAATTTTGTGAGTAGTGACAATGAGATGAGAAATGACCCCCACAAGCTTGATCATGAAAGGATGAGAACAACTTCTTTTGCTCTTTGTCAACACACTTCAAGAATCTTCCATCCACTCCTCGCTTGAACAAAGCATTCTCCCACAACATGTATTGTGTTGACCTTAACTTGATAGCTCTCTTCTCCTTGGTAGTTAAGTGAGATGAACACTCACCATAGGTGAGGAAGTGAGAAATGTCAGCGTACCATTCATCTGTGAGTGAGAGGAACAGAACAATAGGGACATCAACTTCATCCTTAGGAAACTCGTGATGACTCCTCCTTGCAATGAGTTCACACAGGCCTTTACCCCAAACTAGCTTCATTGGTCTGATGTCGAGATCATACTCTGAACCTTCACTACCCAATTTCCTCTCTTGGTTCCAAACTCTGTTGTGTAAGAATAGACTTGATAGTCGTATCGGGGGCACAAAGCAAACAGAGTGAGAGTTAAGAATGTAAAATCAAAACTACTTAACAACTTTAACTACTGCAAAAGCATGTTTCTCCATCATAGTGTACTTCAACTCATGAGTTTTTAGAATATAACTCATGAATGCAATTGGGAGCTCATGGTCTTCAGAATCTTTTTGAGTCAACACAATGGCCAAGGTACTCTCTGTGGCATAGCAATAGATAATAAAATCTTTGCTAAAATTTGGACATGCTAAGATAGGAGTCTTAGCAATAGCTTTCTTAATGCCTTCAAATGCTTCCTTTCCTTTAGAGGACCAACCAAACATTTGCTTTCCTTTCATCATTTGGGAAATATTCAAAGTCATCTCTAAAATTGGGGATGAATCTTCTCAGGAAGTTGATCTTACCAAAGAAAGAGTGCACTCCTTTTTGCTTGTGGGAAGAGGAATCTGCTTGGATGGCTTGAACTCATTAGGATCAATCTTGATTCCTTCTTTGGAGACAACATGTCCCAACAACTTTCCCTCCATGACACAAAAGATAGATTTCTTGGGATTCAGAGAGACTCCATGTTCTCTGCATTTCAAGAGGACTGTTTCAAGATGTTGAAAGTGATCTGCTCTAGTTTTGGAAAACACAGTTAAATCATCTAGATACACAACAATACATTTTCCTTTCAAACCCCGAAATCCAAATCCATTGCTCTCTGAAAGGTGGCACCAGCATTAATGAGGCCAAAGGGCATCCTCTTGTAGGAAAAAGTACCCCAAGGAGTGGTAAAGGTAGTCTTGTGTTGATCTGCAGTATTGACTTCCACTTGGTTATATCTGAGAAACCATCAAGCATGGACAACATTTCACACACCTGTGATAGCTTGTAACACCTGGTCCATCATGGGTAGGGGATATTTGTCCTTCAAAGAAGCCTGATTTAGATTCTGAAGTCAACACAGATCGAATCTCACCATTTTTCTTCTTGATAGGTACAATATTAGCAATCCATGTTGAATGATGAATGGGGAAGATGATCTTGGCTTTCAACAACTTTTGTATCTCTTGGAAAATGGTGTCGGCAATCTTTGGATTATACTACCTTTGCTTCTTCTTGAAAGGTTTAATCCCAGGTTTGAGGGGAATGAAGTGTTGCATTTCTTTTGGCTGGAAAGCTTTCAGATCATCATAAGAATAAGCAAGGACATCAACGTACCTCTTCAAAATATTTACCACCTTCTTCTTCTCCTCTTGGGTGCAACACTTTCCAACGTTCACCATTTTGGGTTGGTAGGGCTCCCAATGTTAATCTTTTCACATTCAATATTCTTTGAGCTCCTTTGGAAGCCTTGGACTTGACATATCTATCATGTTTATCAAACAATTCCTCTAGACTTACCAGCCCTTTAGGGATCTTGTTACCTTTTAGTTTGATGCAGCCATCTTGATCCATCTCCTCCTTGACACCTTCCTCATTGGAAGAGACACTCTCTCGAGGTAGATTGTCACTTCCCTCAAAATACAATTGATCAAAGTTATCCTAAGCTCAGGAAAGAGAGAAAATGTTGGTCATCATTGAAAACTTTCCAGTTGTTTGCATTATCAGTATGCTTGGTCTATGGATCATTTCAATGGTGAATTTTCTGAGAGAAATCGGGATGAGGTATCAAGCAAAGACCCTGAAACAGCTAGGGAATCAGCTCTAGTGTTCTTCTCCCTTGGCACCACTTTGATGGAGAAGGCATCAAAGAATTCAATAGAATCCTAGACCAGATTCCTATAGTGCTTCAACCTTCTATTCTTCACTTGGAAAAGGTCTCTGACTTGTTTGACAACTAGTTCCACATCTCCATGAGCAGGAGGTTCCTCACACCTCTTTCTTTTTCCATGTTTAGTCCAAGGATGAGAGCTTCATATTCTGTTGTGTTATTTGTATTTTCAAACTGTAGCTTGAAGGAGAAAGGATGAATCTTTCCTTTTGGAGATATCAATACCACACCAGCCCCAACACTAGCTGAAGAGAAACTTCCATCAAATTCCAAATTCCAAATGCTATTAGGATCATGGAGCACTTCTTTGGGATGTTCCACCTCATCTGAGACATGATCATGTAGTTTTCCATGCCCAATATCTTCATAAAGTATTTGTGCCTTGGGATCATCTATCTTTTGCACAATATATTATTTTCTTCTCTGGGAAATAACTTCTTCATCTTTCCATTGACTGGTATAAGGGCATGTGACCAATCCATTTGAATTTCTCCTCCTACATCCTTACAGAAATTTCTACTCAACAGCATGCCATATGAAGGAGGAATATCAGCTACCAAAATAGTAGCTAAGACCTTTTTCTCTGGAAAAGCAACAAAAGCTACTTGTGCATCCTTAATTCTTCGACCAAAGGCACCTCCCTACTCTCCATGGAATAGCAAGAACCAAAAGTGTGTGTGAGGGTAAGACCCAAAGCATGAGCCACTTTGGTAGGCATCACATTATCTGATGCTCTGAGTCTATGACACAGATTGTTGAGTCTATGGCTAGCTATGAGGAGGGTCACATAGAATGGTTTGATTTTCTCATTAGGTGAGGTGATTGCAGCCACAAGATTTGGTTGGGATGTGGAAGAGGGAGTGGGAAAAATACCTTTAGAAGTGTTGGATGAAGTTTTGGAATGGGAATTGACAAAGTGGACCATTTTGGCAAAGGCTTTTGGATGGGTTTGATAAAACTCAGCCTCTGAAATCTAGATTTTTGTCTTCTTGAGGTGGTCAATGATATCAAAAGATCCAGAGGTGGATGGGGTATCATCACTAGGAATCCTAGGCTTATCAGGTTTTGGAGCTAGAGAATAAGAAGTTTTAGAAGTAGGAGTAGAAGAAGAAGAATTAGAACTCACCTTTTGTGGATGGATAGTGGGAATAGGAGATCCTCTTCTTGTAATCACTGGAATAGTCGTGGGATGCTCCTTAGATTTTTTAGCGGGCTGCATCACTTTTTCTCTCTTTTTTCTACTCTCTGAGTCATAACAACATATGACTCACCATTCATCTCTGCCACTACTTCATCATAATCATCTTCTTCATCAATGCCCTTAGTAGTGAGGAAATTAACTCGAGATCCATCAAGTTCTTCCAGTTCTTCCTCAACCTCTTCTCTAGGTTCTTCAAAGTCTTCATTAACCTCTTCATCATTAGGTTCTTCAACTTCACAAGTTGCATTAATAGGGACCTTGATGGGTGGTCCTTGATTTCAACCTTGTTGAGAAGAAGGAAAATGGTTTCTAGGCTGAAAGTTCTTCCTTGGAACGTCTTGATAAGGAGCATGTTGAGCCAATTGTTTCTTGATGGCAATGAGGTCATTGGAAAATTTTATACTAACTGATCTGCATTAGCTCTAGGAGTAGAGGAAGAGGAAGAAGAAGTTTTGGATTTGGAAGAGTCTCTTTTCAATTTTCTAGACATGATCAGGTCATCTTCAACACTGATGGCTAATCTCTGATCAGCATCCAAAGTTGCAAGATTGGCTCTTCTCAGTGCATAGCTTACTTTAGGAAATTGAGCATTTAGGAAGAAACATTTTTGAATTTGATCCACAGGTCGGGTGTTTTGTGGGATCTTGTTAATCAACTTATTGAACTTGGCCACAAATTCTCTCATGGGCTCTTGTGGTTCTTTCTTGATTTGAGAAATCTGGGCTAGCAAAGCATGCACATCTTCTACAGGTTTGAAATGGTTCTCAAATCTAGTTCTCATGGTAGTCCAATTGGTGATGGTCCTAGTGGGGAGATGGTAAAACCAATCCACATTGTCTCTGCAAAGTCTCCACAAAAATCCTAGAGACATCCTCATGTTCAACTCCAAGGACTCCACATGCAACTATGAAGGCTGTAATGTGTTCATCAGGATGTACCTTGCCATCACCTCTGAACTTGGGAAAGTTCTTTTCTGTTACCCCTGGGTAACTCATGCAAAGGTTGAGGGAGGGAAAGAGGCCCAACTCATTGGCCCCAAGGTAATGGAGCTGCCATCCTTGGAAAAATTTCTTGAAGTGGAACTGAAACACCAGCAAGAATTAAAGCGTGAAGATTAGGGCTGAGTTGTTCTTGAGGGATACCACTCCCAAAAGCTCTTTGTCTTCAATAGGGGTGTGCTTGTAGAATGAGCTCTTCTATTTCTCCTTGTTGAAGGAAGGGAAAGCCTTGCTGCTCTCAGGAGTTGAAATTGAGAATCTTCAATTCCAAGAGCCCTTCTTCTGCGAGTAAATCTCGGAGTCACTAGATCAGAAATGATCAAGAAATTGTTCTTTAAAACTGGAATTCATTGAAATGAATCCCCAGTAGAGTCACCAAAAACTGTTGGTTGTCAAATTAGGACTTTAATGAAAAGCAACAGTCAGGGGATAGAAAGTCCCTCCTCTTTAATGGGAGAGGTGCCCTTATTGAAAGCAAGCAACAAAACTATTTACAAATGTACAACTTTCTATTTTAATGAGGAACTCTGATATCATGAAAGTGTTTTAATGCAAAGGTAGATCATCAATACAAAAGAACAGAAGAACTAAGGGAGGAAAAGGTAGAACATAACAACATTCCAGGAAATATAGATAGCAAAATAGTTCCTTATAAATGTTGAGCAAGGATGATATATAGAACAAAATCATTCATATTAAACCACTAGATATTATTTCATAGACACAAAGTTCTAGAAATGACATCCATAAGAATACAAAGCTTCTTAATGCAATAGATTAATGATTCAAATTTAAGACAAGAAGAGAGAATAAATCGATGCAGATAGAAACAAGGAAGGGAAATCTTCTGTATTGATAGCTTTTAGTTCTTTTACACTTTCAAAAATTATCAGAGTTCCAGCCCTTTGGAATGGTGTGGAGAGCCCAATATATAGTTTACAAAGTGGTTACATTTAGTAACCATTTCTTTTAACCAAAATATTAATTAAGGAAATACACAATATAAAGTCCTTAATTAAATTACAAGGAGATCGAACTAAAAATAGAAGAAGAAAGTCAAGAGCTAGAAGTAGAGACATCGGTTGTGGCTGAGGAGGGCCCACTATTTTGAGGATCCGGTGCTGAATCTCTTCAATGCTTCCACTATCTCCATGCCCCTTGGAATCATTGTGTTGGAAGTAGCATGAGTCCACGTGCCTAGGCATTTCTCCATATCTTTTTCAAACTCGGTATGCTCTAGATATTCCTTATTAGCCTCGGCTATAGCTGAATGGAGAGAAAAAAACGTCCTTAATTTTCTCTTTAGTGATTGACTCTTCCTTGAACAAATCATCCTTGACAAAGGCTTTAAATTGAGCCTTGATTTCTTGGAGAGAGAAGAATACACCACTGTGGTTTCATCTGAAAATGGTAGTGGATATCCTTGAAGGTGGATAAAACACAAGTTTTAAAAGACTCCCCTTTTTCCATACATTCCTCAATTCCCCAGTGCTTCTTCTAGAACCTTTATTTTCCACTCGATGCTAAAGATCCATGTCCTTGACAAGTTATTCTTGACATCATCAAACACATTGTTGGCCAACTAGGATCCTATCATCGGTTTGACCCATCAGATGGAGATCTATGATACATCCACTCAGACTTTCAATTCCTTGTCCATAGCCTTGATTGAGGAAGTGAATTTCTGTTGCAGCTTGATCACCTTCTCATTAGTTTTGAAGGCTTCCTCAATGAAGTTTAAACCTGCTATAGTCATATCATCCACCATGGCCTCAACAACCTTCCCATAAGTAGAATACTTGTGGATGTCTTTGATGGTTTGGACCTCATCTTGGCTGAGAACTATGGGAGGTGGGAGAGTGGCCAATGGGGCTGGATCCAAAACTTTATCCTTTTGCCAACAATGATCTGATAAAGTTGGAAAGAACTTGGTTGTGTTCTTCCAACTGCTCCATGGTTTTCTTTCCTTTCTCCACCCATTCAATAACCTTAGTGACGGTTTCCCGAAGGTTATGAACTTCACTCTCAGGTGTGGATTCTCCCATTGGAATCTGGAAAGCTCAAGTCAGAGATCAAAAGATCTTTCTCCTCTTTATCCACTTTGGGTTTTGCAACCTCCTAGGAACTATTGGCCTTGGGCATCAGTTACCAACCTCGAAGTGGTCTTCACTTTCTTTGCTGGAGGAGGAGGGGTAGTACCAAGTAGAGCTGCTACAACATCAAAGTCTAGGCCTTGTTAATCGGGAGGAAGATTTCCTTTTCTTGTTGTCGACTAGGGGCTGCACCCAGGAAAAGGAAGAAGAAGAAATAGAAGAATCAAGGGACCGAGTGCAAGTGAACTCATGGCACTTAGAGTATGAACCATTGTTGTCTCTAGTGGGGAAATGAATGGAACCTCAAGGAATTTCCTTTGTCAGAGGAGTCTATTAAACTTGGAGGTTCGGTCCTTGGTCCTTCCTTCTCCACTTTAGTAGTGATTTTAAGGGGTTTCTTCTGGGTCTTTCATCTCATCATCATCATTCTCACTTAGAATAATAATGTTCTCGGCCTAATAGGCAATTTGACTACTCAGAAGAGTCTCTTCCTCGATCGGTTCTTGCTTGACTTCTTTGACCTTCTTCTGATACACTTTAGTGGAAGAGGAAGGAGTAGACAACTCAAGTTCTTTCATCGAAGAAGAAGGAGTTTTCTCAAGTGCCTCAGTGTTAGGCGTATGTACTTCCTTCCTAGGTGTGGAAGTCTCTCTTGAAGAGGATCTACCTTTGTTCATCTTGAGGTCACGTATTTTCTGTCAAACCAAATCTTAGTTTACGATGATGACAGGGGTGATCACCTCATTCAAGTCATCTCTTTCCTTCACATACCAATCTAGGGTTTCAGAGGAGTGTGCTTGATTGATCTTTCATACTCAAAGGATTACAAATCTTCATCATCATCCTTAAGCCCTTTAGGCACCTGGTAGAGGTTGAAGTCTATGATCTATTGTAGAGAAAATCTACCAAAATGCCTCCTCCTGGCTTCAAAATCATCAGCACAATCAGCCCAGTAATCCTTAGTGTCAGGATGGTGATGATAAGTTATTGAGATTTTGATCAATGTATCTCTTAAGATCAAAGCAAGTCCTAGGCTTGAAGAAATGAACTGTAAGAGGAGCAATAGCCCTTTCTATATTTTGGGCATCTAGAGTTGTCTGCATGTATAATTCCCCAAGGTGATAGGGAAATGAAGACCAATAATCTTCTTATCTCGGTAGGTTCTATGAAGTTTATCCAACTGCTGCACACCTCAACCAAAGCCATTTTGTCATTGCAGAACATGGGAAGCTTGAGAGGTGTGCTTTCAAAACAAGCCAACCTGATGTATGAGAACTTTTAGAACTGAGTGAAGAAAGCCCCATACTTGGTTATCAAAGCCTTAGCCTCATCAGAGAACCTTCTGGTAGTGTCACCCTCCAAGAGCCTCACAATGTACATGGTGAAGGCATCATTTACCCTTATGAAATTATGATTACTGACCTTGAGGGTAAACTAAGGGAAATATGCGTAGATGGGCTCATCCTTCTTGCCTTCAATGAAAGTGAAGCCGAGCCACTCACGAGATGCTGCCAAGGTGTACATGAGATAGGAAGTCATGTAGAATTTTTGGTTTGTTGAACATTTGACAATTGTTTAGTCAGGTTTCCACAGATAATCTCGGCCCAATTTATTTTTCTTACCCTCATAGATGATATTTATGAAAGGGCACATCCAAAAATGGAAGTCGTTAGTAGAGGGCATTCCCATAATCGGGTGAGCAAGGTGATGAAATTTGATAGTTCTTCATTGAAGTCGACCCTGAACAATGCCTTAGAGAGTCGGGGATGCTCCCTTCTTAGGGCACTTCAGCCATGATTTCACTACCTGAGCCTTATATTTCTCGTTGTCTTGATCAAATAGAGTTTGAGCTTGAGTGAGAGTGAGAACAATGGAGTCTTCTATTTTGGGGATGCGCAGGGAAGCGATGATGATGGCGATAGTGTCAATTTTGTAATCAACTCACCATGCACATTGACAACCTCCTTGGTGTCGGATTGAAATTAGCCCCGTGGTGAGCACAGTGTTGGCACATTACACAGAGAGAGGAAAACTAATGGCGTATGTGATTCCACTATCATTTATCATTTGAGCCATGGGAGTAGGGTTGTGCATGCTAATCTGCCCCAGAAATCATTGAAATCCAAATGTTGAACTTCATTATCTCAATATCGGGCACAGAAGTCTCCAAAGGGGATAGATGCTCATGCCCTTGAAATTTGATCTTCATTTTGACAGTGAACAGAGGAATGGCCTTCAAAGAATAAATTCATGAAAATTATTGCAAAGGAGATATAGGAAGGTGGACAAATGACTCAATTTTGCAAAAATGTGGGCAAGAGATAATGAGCAAGCAATGTGACAAGTGCATAGATGGTTGCCCCTTTAAATAGCCATTTAGGAGAGAGAAGATCATAAATGCATTAAATATACCTTGCATTGACTCAAAAAGGTGAAATGTGGGAAAAGTGGAAAAAATTGGCCCTGGACGGTCCATGGAACATTGGGACATGAGGGATGAAAGTGAAAAGAGCCGATTCGGCTGATGCGGGCGATGCGGGATGGGCCAAAGAGAGCATGGGTGGTCGAGGGACATACGAAAAAATGTGAAGGATGTGAAGAGTTGAAAAATGATGTGGGTGATGCGGGGAATCGGTGAATAGGAGGCCTGGGTGTACTTGGGATAGATGGGCTGAAAAAGTTTGAATTTCTTACTTCACTAAAAAAAAAGTTGATGGACAAGGACTTGCGGGAAATCGGTCGGTGAAAATAGAGGCCCAGTACTTGGGACATGAGGACAAAAATGTCGCATTCATTTGAGACCTGCAAGTCACTAAAATGACCCCAAAAAATGGAATTTTCACCATCTCTTGAATTTCTTACTTCACTAAAAACTCTGTTTAGCATTTTTTATCAAATTCCCATAATTTGACATAACATTTTATAATTCATTTGCAACTCAATTAAAACTGAACACACACATCCCTTGAATGGAGAATAACAACACTTGATAACGAAGTTCACCCTTTTTGGGGCTACGTCTCCCGGTTCATGAAACAACAAACCGATCCATTAAAAAGATGTAAATATTAACAATTTACAAACTTACATCTGAATGGATTTCAGAACTGCAAATAGTACTAAAAACTGATTGTGTGAAGACTTTGATGTGCTAAAAAAATGTCTTCTCAACATCTTTAGTACATGTACTTCATCTCTGAGGTTACGGGAATGATTTCTCCAATAAGAGCGTGTAAAAACTCTTAAATAATGGCATAAGTAAAAACAAGGAATATCTTTGATTTATCAAATCCAAAATCCTCCTCTAAATAACCATGCAAACATGATTATAATAGTCTCCGCATGGCCATAGGCCATACAAAATAGAAACCACATAACCAAAGGCTAAGGTGTGTGTTTTTTTCAAAGAAATGGGTTGGATTTTATAGTGAAAATAAGACCTTAAATTGTTTTTAAGACCTTATCGGCCAAATCACCCTCCTAACCAACCCTGAACATGGCCAAGTTGGTTGGGTTGACCATTATCCCATCGAGCTCCTTTGCCAAATATCTTAGTCATTTTTGTATTTGATGGGAAATACCACATTCTCCATGGTATGGAAGGGGTTGAGTTTTTATTAGGCTCGCCGACCCAAGATGGAAGTGGCCTCGGTCACGCCTTATCCCTTGACTTGGTTTGGGTATTATTCTCCCACCGGGTCATGTGGGTTCTATTGGTTTGTTTGATCCATTGGAGGATTGTGTCGGCCACTCCATGTGGTGAGCTCTGCATGAGTTTGTGGGGTCGGTTGGGTCTACCACCATGTTATAGGTCAAGTCGTGGTCTATGAATTTTCATCCCCTATTTTGGTCAAGTCATGTGGTATTCTATCGAGCCATGTGGCAAATTAATATGTGATCAACTCAGTATGATAAGCTCTCGAGCTAGTGGAAATAATATTGAGTAAGGATAACTCGGTCAATTCTCAAAACATTACAAATTGAAATAACATAGTAACATGGTGAATAATATAAAATTTGACCATATAATACTATGATATTCAAAATGAAATATGGCTAAGTGGTGGCAAGCCACGTGGTGGCTTGTGGACCCACCACATCGGTGATAACAAACTAGTCCACATGGTGGCCGGGCTCCCCTCCATTAAAAAAGTTGAGCCTCTTATCGTGACCACCAACTTTTACGCCTTTCGAAGACCAGAGGTTGAAAACCAACAAATGACTCCCTTTGGCCTTTTCACCACATGTCATAGTGCCATTGGTCCAATATTGACCTATTGACTAGAGTTGAATTTCTCGTTAACAAACTTTGACCGAACATAATTGGAGCTCCCAATGCTATTTTTCACATTCTCATAGTTGTCAGAAATCTCTCAAAAATATATTCTCCACTATAATAGTTTAGGGAATAGTAGAGAAGATCTTGGACTTAAATTTTTCCTCTAGATCACACCTCCCCACAAATTCCTTTTGGCCTCCAAAAGGTATAATAATCCAACTGAACCGTAAAAAGATTCATATCTCAATGATTTATTTTGACTACCATAACCATCTTCTTGCAAAGTGGTCCCTAATATATAGGATCACACAAAAACATCTAAAGGTATTCTCCATGTAGGGGAAAAACTCTCTCATCAAGAGTAAAATTCTCCAACAATGGAAATTCTCTTCCATCCACATCTTCTTGCACTCATAAACATATACAGGAGCTAAATACGATAGAAGGTATTATGAAGTTAGTCAATCCATGATGACATAATACAACTCCATTTATAATACACCATGTTTGTATCAGTAAAATAAGACATTTTAAATCTCCTCCAGAAAGTTAACTGTCTAACTGAAAATTGTAACCTGATTGTGAAGAGTAAAATAAACTCTTACCAAAATCTACCAAAAATAAAATGACCTAATACTCGAAATAGTCATACTTGATGAATTCTCTCAACCCCTGCACTACACAAAGGCTAAGGTGTTCTCCCAGAAGGGTCTAATTATCTTTTCCACAAAGGAAATCTCCACAAAGGGAAATCTCCTAACAAGGGGTTAAGTTCTCCTAAACAAGGCTAAATCTCCTTTACAAGGGAACATTTTCTCAATATGAGACTATCTCTCCACAAAAATGGGAAACACAAAGTGTTGCATACAAAATGGTGTTCTAGGCCACCATGTACAAAACTTCCCTAAGGGTCTTACAACAACTACAACATAGTATTTACAAACATTTCCCAAGGTGGGACTTAAACGTGCAAAATGAGTGCAACATCCTAGGTAAACAATGCACTATATACATATGCACAATACATGAAAGAATAATCAAAGGAAATAGATGTGATTACCATCCTTTAAAACAACATAGTTAATTATTGTGTCCCTGAAACTGATTATCAACTCCTCCCATTGTACCTGTCAAACTCTAATGTCAAACTCAAAGACTTTAAAAAATAAGAGCTTCTTTACCAACTCACAATTCTGCAAGTATTGTAAGAAAATATCAGAAACATGGGGATGAAAACCAAGAATGTTAAACATGTCTCGAGGTTTTCCTCACTATTGACTTCTCCCTGATTCATACCTCCAAAACTTATCCAACTGAGTTAGTTTTCTAACCACTTCATCACAATGGAAAAATTGATTACGAGATAGCAAAAATATAACATCATAGAGCTTGATAATACCATAACTATGAGATGAACTATGTATGATAAACCTGTCTCATAATTTTCTCACATTGGCAACTCAATATATCATTCACAACAAAAGGGTTATCAAAATTCCTTCCTGATCCAAAAAGTTAGAAATTTCCCTGAAATAGTGTTTGAAGTAAATTATAAGCATACTACTTAATACTATAGTAATGCTAGTCAAAAATATTCCATTAAACCATTTTATCAACATAAGGGTTGTTTCCCTCTTCATGGTTTTAAAATTGAATAAGAGGTTTCATCTTATTTAAAACTCTATCTCACGAGAGTTAGATGATCCATTTAAATTTTCAAAAGGCTTTAAAACAATTTCAAATCAAAGCATATCATAAAGTAACCCACACAAAGGCTATCCAAATCCACGGATTTAACCCAAAAATGTGTAAACATAGTTACGTTCACAAATATCATATACCTCTGTAGAAATTGTAAAGCTTGCACTGTTGAGTACTAGTTAGCTTAATGTTGGTATGTTAAACATCTTACTTTTTTTACTTCCTACAACACTCAAATGATGACGTGAAGACATAAAACCAACTTCAACCAATTAAAAACTCAAAACATAAAGTGCGAAATCTTGTTCAATATCGTGAACAAACCCTATTTTCCATTTCTTGTATCTTACCATGGAACTAGTCTTTTCACTTGCTCCTTATATTAAAGGACATAGGATTCCATAGTACGATTAGTAATCCAAAACTAAAGGCCACAAAAAGAGTTATAATTACCCAAAATATTGTGTCCATACCAATAAGAAATCAGATCACAATCATACCTTATTATGCCCTCTGTGTAAGAATGGTAATAGGATAACAAATGCTTCCTCTTGAATTTGAGCACTGTAAATGCCTAGCATTTTAACTGACTGCAGCCCAAGGAAGAAAGGTTGATCCTCTCTCAACACCATCTCACATCTACAAGTGACAATTTTTTGTTCATCATCTGAATTGAACCTGCAACACTAGTGGTTTCAGAACCTTAGCTGTTAGAAGCTTGTCTTCTTCCAGCAGATTGGAACATCCTCCAATTCTCCTTTGCACTAGTCAAATTTGCATGGTTAAATCAAATAGAAGAAAAATACAATGTAGCAATAATCGATATCCAAAAACTCCCAAATGAAGTATATCAACAACTAAAGCTAACTGAGCATTATCCTGCTTTGATACCAAAATTGATCCGTAAACTGGATTTACCCCCTTAGAATAAATCAAATTTTTTTATAAATGGATATTGAAATTTTCAAATCCCAAATAAAATAGATTTGGATGCGGAATTATTCTCAATTTCCTTTAAATCAATAAAAACTAGATTTTCTCTAGAATCAAGTGCAAGTGTTGAAAACTATTAAACTCAATTCTGCATATTAAAACTCATGTTTAGTGTTGTTTATCAAATTCCCGTAAATTGACTTAGCATTCAATAATTCATTTGCAACTGAATTAAAACTAAACACACACATCCCTCGAAAGGAAAATAACAAAACTTGATAATGGAGTTCACCCTTTTTGGGGCTACGTCTCCGGGTTCATGAAACAATGAACCGATCCATTAAAAATATGTAAATATTAACAATTTACAAACTTACATCGAATGGATTTCAGAATTGTAAATAGTACTGAAAAATGACTATGTGAAGACTCTGATGTGCTCAAAAAAATGTCTTCTCAATGTCTGTAGTACCTGTACTTCATCTTTGAGGTTATGTGAACAGTTTCTCCAATAAGAGTGTGTAAAAACTCATAAATAATGGCATAAGTAAAAACAAGTAATATATATGATGTATCAAATATAAACTCCTCTAAATAACCCTACAAACATGATTATAACAGTCTCCCATGGCCATAGGCCATACAAAATAGAAACCACATAACCACATGCTCGGGTGTGTGTTTTTTCAAAGAAATGGGTCGGCTTTTATAGTGAAAATAAGACCCTAAAATTTTGTTTAAGACCTTATCAGCCAATTCACCCTCTTAACCAACTCATTTGGATGATTTGGTTGGGTCAAACCATTATCCTATTGAGATCCTTCACCAAATATCTTGGCCACTTTGTATTTGGTGGGAAATCCCACATTCTCCATGCTATGGAAGGGAGTCAGGTTTTTATTGGGCTTGTCGACCCAAGATGGACGTGGCCTCATTCACGCCTTATCCCTTTGAGCTTGGTTTAGGTGTTGTTCTCCCACCGAGTCATGTGGGTTCCGTTGGTTTGTTTGATCTGTTAGAGGATTGTGTCGGCAAACGCTCCATATGGCGATATCTTTGCATGAGTTTGTGGGGTCACTTGGGTCTTCCACCATGTTGTAGGCCGAGTTGTGGGCTATGCATTGTCATCCTCCCTATGTTGGCTGAGTCATGTGGTATCTCCCATCCCAAAGCATGAGGCAAATTAATATGCGATCTAATCAGTATGATAAGCTCTCCGAGCTAGTGGAAATAATATCTTGTGTAAGGATAACTCGGTTAATTCTCAAAACATTGAAAATTGAAATAATATAGTAACATGGTGAATAATATAAAATTTGACCATATAATACTATGATATTCAAAATGAAATATGGCTAAGTGGTGGCAAGCCATGTGGTGGCTTGTGGACCCACCTCATCGGTGATAACAAACTAGTCCACACGGCATCCGAGCTCCCCCTCTTTTAAAAAGTTGAGCCTCTATCACGACCACAAAATTTTATGAATGTCAAATACTGGAGGTCAAAAACCCACAAACGACTCCCTTTGGCCTTTTTACCATGTGTCACAGTGCCATTGGTCCAATACTGACCTGTTGACCAAATTTGACTTTCCTATTGACATAAGTTTGACCATACATAACTGGAGCTCCCAATGTCCGTTTGTCGCATTCTCATAGTTGTCGAAAATCCCTCAAAAATATCTTCTACACTATTGAATTTTAGGGAATAACAGAGAAGATCTTGGACTTAAATTTTTCCTCTTGATCGAAACTAGGGTTTCATATTCTCTAGCTTAATATTGATTGGGTCATATTTATTCTTATTGTATACTCATTTCTTGCTACATTGAAATTTATTCTTTCAATATTTTCTTAATCACCAAGTCATTCTATTCACATGAGATTGACTCGATGGTAAATGAGGTGAATTTTTGCTTTATCTCTTGAACTAGGTTGTGATCGGCTTTAAGTTTTTCACTACAATAATGATATGCATCATTAACTATCGACACACAAACTAATAATCACCCATGGCATAGAGATAAGCAATATTCTTTGCAAGTTAGCTTGCATGCTAAGGATAAGAGCTCCATATTAGGCCATGTTATTGGTGACCTTGAATTCTAGTTGATAGGAACGGGGAAAGTTTGGTCAGAAGGATCAAAGAGCACATAGCCTACCCCAAATCCTTGAAGGCATTTTGAATCGTCAAAGTGTAATAGCCATGTGTTCTCATGAAAATAAATGGTAATGTATTATTTTATTATCTCAATGTTTGGTTTAACCTTAGGTGAGGAGGCGCTTTGTTATTTACGTCGAAGTACTATTGCCTAAGACCGACTGTGAAGCTAAAGAAATAGTCTTTGATAGAAATAACATTGTTTATACCCTCAATGAGGAGGATGTCCTCATTAGGTAGTGTATCATGAATAGGTTGAGGGGAAGGAATGGGAGCACTAAATAATTTTGGCTGTAATGACTTAGCCTTTTAGTACTTGTTTGGGATGATACAGAGGTCAAATTCCATAAGAAGATTCATCCAATTCCCAATTTGATTTGTTGGTAGGAAAACATTTGAGAAGAAGTGTCATAAAGGATCTATGTGAATAATGACATAGGTGGTTTGGTAAAACATGTATTGTCATAGCTTTATAGCTTTGTATTACATGGCTAGAAAATCTTGTTTGATGGAAGTGTATCACATCTCATAATCTAGTAAGGCTAGACTAATATAGTAAATGACATGTTTCTTCTACTTTTCATCTTCTTGAGCTAGCATTTCCTTAATGGGAATGGAAGTGGAGGGGTTTATAGCAGTAGAGGTCAATTAGGAGAAGGAGGTTGTATTGTTAGAAAAGAGGATAAATAATGTTTCATGTTGTCAAAATCTTGCTGAATAATCATTGGTCCATTAAATTTTTGTAGATTTTAGAGAAAGATGTTTATGAAAAGCATGTACGATAAGTAAATTTAGGGAAAAATTAGTGGATTTCCCCAAGTTCACCAAGAAAATTTTGAATGTTAGATATAGAGGATGGTCATGGTAATTCAAGGATATCTTTAATATTTTCTAGATCCACATCGATGTCATGTTTTGATACTAAGAAACCTAAAATTTTTCCTTGAGTCACCGTGAATATGCATTTTCCGGGATTGAGATGAACCTTGTATTTTTATAAGCACCATTTAGCGACATCTAGGTCATGAGCATTATTATCGTGTGTCAATATTTGATGATTATCAATATAATTCTAATATTTTGTGTATAAGATCATGAAAGATGTGAGTCATGACATGTTGATATGTTATGCCAACATTTTTGAGCCCAAAAGAGATTTTGAAATAACAATAAGTACCCCAATTGATTTTTGTAAAATTGGTCTTATGTTGATCTTTGGGAGTGATTTAGATTTATTTATATTCCAAGAATCTGTCCATCAGGGATAACATTTCATATCCTATCATGGAATCGATGATGGCATCGATGGAGGGTAGAGGAAAGTTATCCTTAGGACAAATGTGGTTAATATTTTGAAATAGATGTAAATACGAGATGAAAATATAATCTTTCTTCCTAACTAGGATAATATTGGAAACCCATTTAGAATATTCCATAGTGCGGATGAATTTTGCATCCAAGATTTTAATGATTTTTATGATAGAGATCATTTATTTTGGGATGAAATTTTTGTATCTTCTATCGAATAGGTGCAACATCAGGATAAGTGATGATATTATGAGAGAAAATGTCAAGATCAATACGGAATGTTGACATATCCCCATATAAATACTTATTTGTGTTTTCTCAAGATCTTAATGAGAGATGTACGTAGGTGGTGGAAACAATCTTTGAGCATGAATACATGTGTGGGATTGTCATAAAGTTATACAGTGGTGTTTATTTCATCTATCATAGCATTTCCGTCTTGGAAATGGTATGGATCTTCACGTAATTTAGCTACTCTTTCCTGATAATGATTGATAGTAGTGACATAGTCATCAAAGCACATGGGTGCTTTAGATAAATTCTCTAATTTTTGATGGATTTGAGAATTCTATCCTCTATGCATATAAGATATCTAGGATAGCCTCATGGGTAAGTGTAGCAAGTTGGTGGACAAAAAGGGGTCATAAGTGGACGTCATATTGCAAAAAATAGTGAAATCTCAACTTGTAGGGATTATTAACAATATGTGCACTCAAAATTAGAAAAATTATATAAATATGAATTGTAGCATCCAGAATCTAGTTTCTAAACTACTATTTTTAAAAAAAAAAACAAGTTTAGCTATATTAAACACTTAAAATTATATGACTTGGGTTTTTTTTAAAAAAACCTATAAGATTGTAGTCCATTTTCCCGTGATTTGGATGACCAAATCTTGTTATTTATTTTTCATTTGGTGAAAAGTTAGATGTAGTTGTCTATCTTGGGATGGATTTTATTTTGTATTTTTTGAGAAATATTTTTTTATGATATTTTTCGTGAACGTGGTCTGAAAAGATTTAGAAAATGGAGTGCTTTCCATTTTCCCGCCATAACTATATCAAAAAATATTGAAATCAAATATATTTTTTAACGTGTATAGAATTTCTCCATGCTTGGGATGGTATAAGTTTTATCACATTTTGATATGCGAAACAAAATTTGTAGTCTTAAACATAGACATGAACATTCACGAGAAAAAAATTCTTAAAGACTTATTATTAGTAAAAAATTATAAAATGATATTTATATTTATTCTATTCCCTTTAAAATAAATATTTCTAGGAAGCTAATAGTCTCCCCTACGTGATGGCACCATTTTTGTGAAATTTTTCAGTTTTTCAGCATGGTTCAAGTCTGTGGAAGAGAAAATTTGAAGTTTTTTGACCTTTTACGCTTCATAATGACCTTCCATAGCTTTGGTTGGGGAAAAGAAAAGATTTCCTGAGCCTTAGGGTTGGATTTGATGATATAGATAGACCCGCGATCACGGTTTATAAACCGCGATCATGTGGGTTTTATAACAAGAGATGTGATTGCGCTTTATAAACCACAAACATGGTTTGTATAATGTGATCCTAGTTCTTAAATCATATTTACACACATCCTAATGTTCTAATTACCATGTGATTTTCTTGTTTGACTTTAAATTATAAATTAATGTGAAATTTGTCATTTTCTTGCATGTTTTCTTATCACCTAAAAGAAAAACATCATGGGAGACAAGAAACAAATTCAAAAAGGAAGTCATTAAGTAAAAAAACACCAAAGCGAATTAGAGGCTTGAACAAATTTCAAAATGTTGAGCGAATGTAGAATCTTCATGAATCAAGAAGAGGTTCATCTTGACCCCTATTAGTAAGCAATGAGGAACTAGGTAATGTTTTCTTCATCGATGTTGAAGTTGAATTAAATACTCATGATGAAGATGTGATGTGAATGTTGAAGAAGAATTAAATACTCATGATGTGGAAAATGTTGAAATTGAAGGAGAAAATGAAAATGTGAATAAGAAAATTAGGTTGAAACTGTAGACAAGCAAAATTTGACAAAAAAAACTCCTAGGATTTTCATAAGAAACCTAATTATTTTATTGAAATTGATGAAAGCATTTTCAAACCAATCTCGACAAACTTTACGAATGAAAATCGAAGAAAAGCCATTGAAATTTGGGATAATCATTTTGAAATTTTAAATGATTCCCAAAGATGTCGAGTTGTTGGATAGTTTTATGAAATTAATTAAAATGAGACCTACATTAAACACCTTATGATTGACAACAACTAATATACGTGGTCAAACCTCTACAATTTATTGAAAACCTTCATGATACATATCACACTTTGTTGGTGTCAAAAGATGCACTAGGGATAGTAATATTATGTGTCGTATACTTGCTACTAGTGTTGTAAGTGAATCAATAAAAAAGAACATTTGATTACGCAAACAAGTTGAATGTTGCGAGTTAATAAAAAAACTCTAATGAAAGCAATTGCAAGACATAATATCCTTGATCACTCAATAACATTGATTTTTGGGCATTTTTGCTAGAAACTTTGTGTAAGGAAAAAGATAATTACGATACTATAAGAGAAGTTGTTATTCAATTTTGGCATGATAACACTAGATTTTCACCAAATACAAGAGATATTGTAAACAGAGAGTTGGTTCTACTAATTGCAAACCACATCCAAAGCATTTCTTAGATATGATTCAAACTCAATTTTTTCATAAGTTTAAACAAGAGCATCTAGAAATTAAAATTAGTCAACATTTTTTTGAAATGTTGAAACCATTTTATGTGAAAATCAACCACGCTCGCACCACTTGTTGTTGTCGGCAACATGTTGAATTTGTGATGCATTGTGCTAAATTTTTACGTATTCATTCTAATTTTCATTCTAAAACTATGTTATCGAATGTGGTGTTCAAGCTCCACCAATATATTCTAGGGATGTCATTCTATGATATTTTATGAAAAAAAGTTGACTATTTTTTTATAGTCAAGATTGTTTAGATGGAAGTTGTGGTACATGCGGTGGATTACCTAAATTAGAAAGTTACATCCATGAGAAAATTGATGGTGCGATAGGAAATAATTTAGTTGAGTTTGATAAATATAAATCGGTTGCATATCGGTTGAAAGATGGAAAAGAGTCTAAGCGATGTGAGCTAGTTATAGAACATATGCCTGTTTTTCAATTTACAAGAAAATTTAAGGATGAAATTTTTTATGAGTATGCTGAGGCATACACATAGAGCTCGATGGTTGGATGAATAGTTCAAGATAAGCAAGGACACATTTCCTATTGGTACTATTGTTTTCGGTGGTTGATTTTGTAGAGAATTACACATTATAACCACAAATGGAGGTTCAATCACAATATTACAAATCAATACAAATTTCCATTTTTGTGGATATAGCATTTATACATTCTCTTGACAGGACAAAGAGAATGATAATTTTTTTAAGAGAGTACCACTTTTATATTAGTGATGATTGTACTCATTCTATTGAATTTTTGTAAGGGTGTTTCTAGTTATTTTATGGAAACTTGTCTGATAGGGACATCCACTTATAACAACATTATATATGGTAATTATATGTCTCGGATTAAGAATGCATGAATGTTTTATTGGATGAAAAGGATGCATGTCAAGATGGGTTTGCAACATATTTGGAGTTTCACCGAGGTTAGCCATGGAAAAGGAGAGCATGATGGTGCGGGGGCATGTGTTAAAATAGATCTGCAAGAGAAGAGTTAAAGTACAAAGATGGTGCTAAATTGAAAGATGTAAAGAGCATAGTGGAATGGTATATTGAAAACATGGACTGAGGTTCTCAAGAAAATTCCACTGTTCACCAGATATTTTTGGTTGATAGAGGAACAAAAATTGATAACTACGAGGATTATATGACACTCATCGGGTCTAATGATATGCACTCATTTTTTAGATCAAACGCTACTTCGTGGGCCATATGGACAAGAAATTTGACATGTTTTTGTGCATTTTGTATCAAATTTGTCACTTTGTTGAGTGTGATTCACAAGAATGTATGGATGGATGGATTTGTAGGCCTCTAACTCTGCTTCCTAGTTATTAACCTCCCAAGCATTACGACTTGTTTCTGTAGATGAAGTTGCAACATCCAAAGACTTTGACGAAATTTTGATTTTGGTGGAATAAGGTATTTATGGTTATTTACAATTTTGTATTGAGTTATGTCATTGAAATTTTAATATGTAATTTAAATTTGAGTTGAAACCTTTATTTTTTTAGGACATGTGTTTGTAGTTATTGTGACAAAAGACAATAAAGAAGGAATATATTATTTCTTATGTCATTGCATTGAGGAAAGATAGAATTTCAACTTCTCTTGTTATAGATGGCACAAGATATTGAGTACCCTACGTGGTCGGTGGGTGTTAGTTTGGAACTTGGCTTTCAAAAGTATCCATTAAAAAAATCTTTTGTTTAGGTGTTTGAAGACTTTGAGACACACAGGAAAATACTCTTATATTCGCATCTAGTTCTAGCGAAAAATATTTAGTTATGTAGATATCAAGGAAGTCCTAATAAAAAGATTCTTTGGAAGGTTTGAGAGTTAGATCATGAAGCAATCTTGTCCACTATTTAGAGTAGATCCGATCCTAATGGTTCATTGGAATGAATTTACAATGCTCATGTCTGGTATATATAATTTCTTTGATATAATTTCTTTGGTATATATAAGTTTTTAGATAGATTTAAGTTCATATATTTTTTTAAATTTGTGTATTTTACATATATCTAGTATGGTTTTGATTTGAAACTTAAATTTATTTAAATAACACTTTTATGTTTAGGTTCTTAGTGCCAAAAATCTTCCACCTTCACATGGTTGGCGCTTTTAGTAGAGAATTGTAAATTCTTAAAGCTAAGAGAAGCTTTCATTGTTTTACAAGAAAAGAGAAGCAATTAATAATGATTTATGTACCTATGGAGGGGGTTCTTGGCTCCGGAGGAGGTAGCCCAAAAGCACCTAGAGCTTAGAGAACCAAAATGATGACTCCCCTAGTGTTTACAAGACCATCCCAATGCATGTACACAGTCGATTCGGTCTGACGACCCACCGTTTGCAAAATATAGCATTTGATAACCCGACACTAGCTCAAAATACACTATTTCATGCATTTGCAAACAATAGGGTAGTGAGAGAACCGATTACAAAAGAAAAAAAAAGGTAGGATATTGTAGAGGGTTCCTACACTAAGGTGTAGGATCAAACGAGATGCGTCTCTAGGTTCCACTTGAGTTCGAATAGTCACTGTCAAAGTTGAACAATTTTTGGTCTCAGGGATGTTAAGGGACTACGCCCAACATGAAGTAGCCGAGAAGAAATGACATTTTCACACACCAAAAATATTTCTTCTCTAGTGTTCTCTGGCCACTCGGACGTGTGTAGTGCGATCGGTTCGGTGCCACGAATCACCATTTGAAAAATATAGCATTTGACAACCTTGATAGCTCAAACTACACTATTTCATGTTTACAAATAATAGCAGCAGAGATTACCGATTGGAGAAGGAAAAAAAAGAGGTAGGCTATTGTAAAGGGTCCCTACACCAAGGTGTAAGATCAAACGAGACATCTCTAGGTGCCATGGAGTCTGACTAGTCACCCGTCAAAATTGAATGATATTTTGGTCTTAGGGCTCTTAAGGGACTACGCCCAAACAAAGTAGCCCGGAAGCAATGACATTGTTGTGCACCAAAATGATTCCTTATCTAGCATTCACTGGCCACCTGGATGTGTTGGCATAGTTGGTTTGGTGCCACGACCCACCGTTTGTAAAATATAGTGTTTGATAGCCTTATACTGGCTCAAACTTCAATATTTCATGCATTTACAAACAATAGGGTAACGAGATAACTGATTGGAGAAGTAAAAAACCAAGGAAGGATATTATATATGGTCCCTATGCTAAGGTTTAGGATCATAGGAGATGTCTCTAGGTTCCACAGAGTCCAAGTAGTCACTCGCCGAAGTTGAACGATTTTTTTGGTCTTAGGGCTCTTAAAGGACTACGCCCAAATGAAGTATCTCGGAAGAAACAACGTTGTCATGCACCAAAAAAATTCCTCCTCTAGCATTCACCTGGCCACCTATACATGTCGGCATAGTTAGTTTGGTGTCATGACCCACCATTTGTAAAATATAGCATTTGACAGCCTTACACTAGCTCAAACTATACTATTTTGCATGTTTACAAACAATAGGGCAGCAATATCAACGATTGGAGAAGGAAAAAATAGAGGTAGGCTATTGTAGATGGTCCTACATCAAGATGTAGGATCAAACAAGACATCTTTAGGTGCCACGGAGTCCACATAGTCACCCGTAGAAGTTGAACAATTTTTTGGTCTCAGGGCTCTTAAGGGACTACACCCGAACAAAGTAGCCCGGAAGTAATGACATTTTCACACACAAAAACAATACCTCCTCTAGCATTCACTTGGCCACCCAAATGTTTCTTCGTAGTTGGTTGGTTCCATGACCACCGTTTGCAATATAGCGTTTATAGCCTTACACTCTCAAACTACACTATTTCGCATGTTTGCAAACAATAGGGCAGCGAGAGCACCGATTGGAGAAGGAAAACATAGAGGTAGGCTATTGTAGAGGGTCCTTACACCAAGGTGTAGGATTAGATGAGACGTCTCTAGGTGCCATGGAGTTTGTGTAGTCACCCATTGAAGTTGAACGATTTTTGGTCTCAAGGCTCTTAACAAACTAGGCCCGAACAAAGTAGCCCGGAAGAAATGACATTGTCACGCACCATAATGATGCCTCCTCTAGTGTTCACCTTACCACACGAATGTTTCGATGTAGTCGGTTTGGTGCCATGACCGAACGTTTGTAAAATATAGCATTTGACAGCCTTACACTAGCTCAAACTACACTATTTCACATGTTTACAAACAATAGGGCAATGAGAGCATTGATTGGAAAAGGAAAAATCAAAGGTATTCTATTGTAGAGGTTTCATACGCCGAGGTGTAGGATTGGATGAGACATCTCTAGGTACCATAGAGTTTGAGTATTCAGTTGTCAAAATTGAATGATTTTTTGGTCTCAGAGCTCTTAAGGGACTATGCCCGAACGAAGTATCCTGGAAGCAACGACATTTTCAAACACTAAAACAATGCCTCCTCTAGCATTTAGCTTGCCACTCGCATACATTGCATCACAGTTGATTGGTGCCACGACCCACCGTTTGTAAAATATAGCATTTGATAGTCTTACACTAGCTCAAACTGCACTATTTCACGTGTTTGCAAACAATAGGGCAGCGAGACCACCAATTAGAGAAGGAAAAATAGAGGTAGGATATTGTATAGGGTCCCTACACCGAGGTGTAGGATTAGATGAGATGTCTCTAGGTGCCATGGAGTCCATGTAGTCACCTGTCAAAGTTGAACAATTTTTTTGTCTCAAGGCTCTTAAGGGACTACGCCCGAATGAAGTAGCCGGAAGCAATGAAATTTTTGTGCAATGATAATGATTCCTCCTCTAGCATTAACTTGGCCACCTAAACTTTTAGCATAGTTGGTTCAGTTCCATGACCCACCGTTTGCAAAATATAACATTTGATAGCCTTACACTTGCTCAAACTACACTATTTCACGGGTTTGCAAACAATAGGGCAGCGAGAGCACTGATTGGAGAAGAAAAAATAGAAGAGGCTATTATAGAGGTCCCTATGATGAGGTGTAGGATTAGATGAGACATCTCAAGGTGCCACGAGTCTAAGTAGTCACCCTTCGAAGTTGAATGATTTTTTGTGTCAGGGCTCTTAAGGGACTATGCTCGAAAGAAGTATCCTGAAGAAGAATGTTGTCATGTACTAAAACGATGCCTCCTATAGCATTCACCTAACCACCAAGATGTGTCGGTGTAGTAAATTTAGTGCCATAACCCACCATTTGAAAAATATAGTGTTTGTGACCTTACACTAGATCAAGCTGCACTATTTCACGTGTTTACAAACAATAGGGCGGTGAGAGCATCGATTGGAGAAGAAAAAACCAAGATTGGATATCAGAGGGTCCCTACACCGAGGTGTAGGATTAGATGAGACATCTCTAGGTTCCACGGAGTCTGAGTAGTCACCGTCAAATTTGAATGATTTTTTGTTCTAAGGGCTCTTAAGGGACTATGCCCGAATGAAGTATCCTGGAAGAAATTACATTGTCACACATCGAAACACCACCTCCTTTATCATTCACCTATCCACCCAAATGTTTTGCGTAGTTGGTTTGGTGCCACGATGTCTCGAGGCATGACTTATCACTACTCACCTTCGTTCATTTCCTAAGACTTCCTACAAAAGGTAGTTTGTAAACATTTATGCCACGAAGGCTCCAGTTGGATGGTTTGACTCCAATCAGGCCTCCCTAGAGCCTTGCCATAGCACTGAAGGCATATCTCCCCCAATCAAATGTGGTTGCGGTGACAACTTGCTGGGACCATGATGTCTTAGGGCATGACTTCTCGTCTTTACTTGGCTAACATCAATGAGATTGCAACAAGGTTAACACATTACCATGTAAATACTCTAATGATTGTTAAATGATCTCTTTTTAAGCATGTTAATACACAATAGAACTTGTTAAGAATATTTTTGCATATCTTTTTCCAACTAAGTTAAGAACCTTCAATTTACCATTATATAACATATAACATCATATATGATATGTGTCAATTGTTATATCTTAGTTTCAAAATTAAATGTTAAACAAATAGATTTTTATTAGATGTTAGGGTTTCAAATAAATATGACAAGGATACCTGCTAGCATTTGAAATGCCTAAAAAATTGTCAGTGTATCATCTTTAAAATGTAAGGATGTGAATTATTTGACAATATACATTACATACATATTTATGTGTTCTTATCTAGATTGATATGTCGTAACATATGTACAAACATCCTAAATAAATATGTAAAGAATGTTCACAAATTCCTTGATATATCATTTTAAAATTCATTGAAGAACCTTGAAATTTTTTCAAATACCTTGGAATGGTAAGGATGTGAATTAATTGACAAACCCCCTCACAAAAATGTATATTTTGGACTAGAAGGATTGTAGGGTATACAAAAATGGGGTTTTTAAAGTGTGTGCTTAAATACAAAAACATATAGGACTTAATAGGGAAGTGAATCTACTTACGATAATCAAATCATGTGTAACTTCTTAGTTGATTGGCATAGCACCAAATTATAAAGAGATAAGGTGTATCTATTGATCAATGGGATAAGCCCTATTAATGGGATAATCTCTAAAACAATGTAAATGCTTCCCTTAATTTCTTAACAATTGTACCATGCAATGTTGCACCATAGTAACATTATATTCATATAGTTCAAGATGAACTCTACCTCGCTTATTTCTAACAATGTTCGCATTAGTTGATATGCAACATATGAGTGTTAGCTTTAAAAGAAAAAATGTTAGTTATAGAAATTCCCTCACAACCATTCTTTCAAAGATGTGCACATTGTTAGGAGGCGGGAAAATAATTAGAGTTGCACATACACCCTACGTAATTATTGTGAAAAAAGTAATTACGTATTGCCCTTTTATAGTTCACCTAGCATGGTTATCATAGGTTTTGCTTAATGGAATAGGTTTTCTTAACAATTGTACCATGTAGTGCTCCAGATGTGGTTTTTTAATTTTAAATCAAACATACATATAAAACTAATATATGGTTATGAAAACATACATAGAAGGATATCATGTGCAATGAAATCGAATCAAACATAGAAGTAATATCGTTATGAAAACCAACACATGGATATATAATGTATCAAACTAAGTGTGTTGGACACATGTCTCTAAAAATATAAGTTCATAACATGTGTACATCTTGAACTAAGTGTGTCATACATATAGGACCACATGCAGTCGCATAAGGCTATATATACAATGGACTATATGAAGAATCATGAACTAGGACTAGATGGCCATATATATATATATATATATATATATATATATATATGTACATCCAGGTCCTATGAATCTAATCATGAAACATCTTCCCTCTCTTCAGCTCTGCTAGAAGTAGCATGTCCATGACCTGGGGATGTAGTGGAGGGAGATGCCACTACGGATTTCATCCGTGTGGTCCTAGGCATCTCTAAGTAGGCCTGCAACCTAACCTGCACATTCATAAACAACAAGTTTTTAACACCCAAATTTTTAAAATACATTCAAAATTTAGAAACTTAGAATTTAGTTAAAATGCATGTGAAATCTTACCGCAATGTCATGATCCCTATCAATTTGTCATTGACACGTCGTAGGGACAACAATAGACTCATGAGGGGTAAGCTACATACAAATAATTAAATTTCAAATTAAATATTTCATGTAAAAAATTTGATATTGTAGATTTAAGTAATAAGAAATAATTCCTCCAAAATTTAACAAATTTGAAAAATTGTACCTCAGTTAGTGGATCTGCAGATGCTATGGTAGTATCTACAACAACCTCCATAGTCTACATATATGGAGGAGTCTCTCTGGTAATTATAAGCTATACAAAAAACATGTACAAATCAATATTAATCTACATGACTTCACATAACAGATCCAAAGCATAATCTAGGTGAACTTCCACAATTAGAAAAAAGTGTAAAGAGAAACTAATCTATGTAAAATTCATGAGGGGTGCCAGTAGCCTCAATTCTGGAGTAGATGATGACCGTCAAGCTCCTACATATAAAGATAAACAAGGTACATGAAACATTATAATAATAAAAGTGCAATCAAATGAAATTTGAAATGTAAGTACAACTTGAAACTTACCTTTGTAACACACCCGATTGTAGTAGCTAGCATGTTGATGTCGAGATGTTTCCTTCACCGGATCTTGCTATTTAAAATAAAATAAAAAGTTAGTTTTTACATGTATGTACATGACGTACAATTAAATACATGTATATTAAAATATCAAACATGAATTAAACTATTATATATATATATATATATATATATATATTAAATATTTATCCGACATTTACCTGTGAAAGACCAAGATCATTTGCACTAGTTCTAAAAACATCCACCATTATCTCATCTAGAAAAATAAATCATGTGATCCAAAATGATGTCTCACTGCATTGCATACGGAACCACATGATCACCACGGTGGTTTGGTGCGCTAGAAGCTGCTACCTCCACCAACATCACTAGATGTAATTTGGTCACTATGTTGGGTCAGAGTGTCGTGAGCTCCTCAATGCATTTAGTGTGTCAATCTCCATAACCTCCTTCAATATAGCGAGGGATAACTAAAGGTAGTGGGGTTTTGGGGCATGGGGATCCTTGGACCTATGTGCACACCAAGTCTACTCTGTGGCAGAGCCACCTCCTCATCCATAAAACTCGAGAAAAGTCAAAATATTTTGGGACCTCATTAAGCACAAACTTGAAATATAATTTCTTCAAAAAATAGAGAGGAACCTCATTGTTGTTGCATGGTGGCTAATAAAAAACCATCCACCATCGGTCCCAAAAATTGTTTTTGACTCGGTCATCATGGCACTAATGGATTGGTAACTATTTGCATGTAGTTGTGGGAGGGCATTGGTTCTTAGGTCAGTAAATAATGCAAAAATGTGGTCTTTTCCAAAAAAATTGTCTTTTATGGCTGCATGGGATAATTTATCTACATACCACTACCTATAATTACCTCTAAAGGTATTCCATCCATGTATTTAGTTGGTTGTGGAGTTGACTTCACCAATCAATGTTTGCAATGTGTTGGCTAAAGTCATGTGGGATGGATTTGTGGCATGATTTTGTCTTATAGTCTAAATAAGGTTCTCAATGACAATTTTATTTTGTTAGATTCTTCCAACAATATCAGCTTGTGTTCCCGCTTATTTCGTAGGGAAAAAAGGAGCCATGAGGAGGAATATCTATGTTTGGAGGGGGTTTTGAGGAATATTTTGATGGTTTGTAGGATTACGAGCTTACCGAGAAACTGACGAAAAAAAAAATTGTATACATAAACAAAAATTGAAAAACCCATGAAAATCACAAAAAAACCTAAAATGCAAAAAAATTGATCAAAATCGAGGGCTTACCTCTTTGTCTTGGTGACATGGTTGAAACTATCACAATCTAGAAGTCCGAAGAGTAATTTTTAGGGGGTATTCAAAGTGTGAGTGCCAAAGGTATAGGAGAAATCGTGGTTCAAAAGGAAAAATGGGGGAAAATGAGGAGTCGTAGGTCTATTTTTTTGTCTCGAGAGGACCATGACAATGCGGTTTAAAACCGCAATCACGGTTTCAAACCATGATCGTGGTTTTAGGTTTGGAAATCACCAAACCTATAAAAAACATTTTGTGGTACCTAAATTTTGGGTTTTTATGTCCACTTAATTGTCCACCAACTTTCTACACTTACCCTCATCATTATGTAATGTGGGGAGATGGCCATGATATTCCACAACAATTTCTAGTCCCATGTATTATTTTTCATCTCTATGTTGTTTGGAACTAATTTTTGTATGTCCAACACCCTGATATAGAAGGTAACATATTTGGGTATAGGATCCATAATGGCCATACTAGTAACATAGGGACCATTGCTAATTGTTGAGGATGGTTCAGAATATTATGGGTGATGGAGTTATGGAAGGAGATGGATTTGTTCTAGAAGGGTAATGGACCACATAATTGTGAAGTTTCTCTAGTAACCAAGGAGTGTTCATAAGTGGAGGATTAGTGGGAGGCACATAAGGAAGTATTTCCTCTTCATCTATATTGTCACTAATATCATAAACATTAGGTCCATAAGATGCATTAATGGTGTTATATTGTACTCACAAGGATTACATTTAGGCCAAATCACATTGGTAGTGTAATACTTACAAGTGTCTAGACTCGACCTACAAAACAACAATCTTCATCATCGAAGGGGAAAAGGTAATCTCTTTCTCCTTAGGTTTGGGCATATCCTCTTTAGTTGTGACTATGTTCTTACTAAAATATTGGGGCAAGAGGGGAGGGTGATCAAAAAGAGTTGCACAACTCCTATCTCATTACATTCTAAATGGTTAAAAGATGAGGCATGCTAAATGGGTTATTCTGGTTCGGGTTGTGGTGGGTATCGGTCTTGTGGTAAGAGGACTAATGGTAACCACTGCACAATGTCATTAGGTAATTTATTTATTTTGACCTTATTTTGAATTTCATTTAGTTCATTTTCATTTGAATCGCTAATGTAATATAAATTTAAGACAAGATAAAATAATTTCGAGATACGGAATTCCTTGGATCTCAGGAGCAATGGGCATTAGGAAGGGCTCATTAGGAAATTGTACTAGAACATCCCAAGGATTGGGATAAACATCATGCCTAAATTTTTTGTTGTTGTGAATCCATTTGATATATTGATACCTAAGTGATGCGATTGTACACATATGATGTGTCCAAGGGTGACCCAAAAGGAGGTTATAAGAGAAAGGATGATCTAGCACTATAAGTTGTGTGAACCATTTTGGGTCTAACTATGATGGGTAACCAAATATATCGTATGGATTTTTTTCTTGATTTTTTCCAAGCCATGAAAAGTTAAACGAGTAGGTTTTAGGTTTTCAAAGAAAAATATGCATTTCTTGATTAGAGAATATAATCTAATTGAATCCCCAACCCATCATCCACAAGGACTCTACACACTTGATAATTATGAGTAACAATTCTAATGAGTAGGATGGCTCATCTACATAAAATAAGACATGATTTATAATCATGTCATCCTCTAAAAATTCAAGGCGAGGATTCTGGTGTGATCTTTGTAGAGGTCATCCCATAGTCTCTATGTGATGAATTTATGGGGTTAGATTATGGAAGGATCTCTAGGATCATGGCTAGGAGGATTCTCAAATATTTCTAGCTATTAAAGAAGATATTTTTGATGTGAAGCCTAAGTACACATGATTTCCATAAAGGGAATGTTATATGTAAGAGAGTTTAGCTCATTTAAAAATTTCCAATATGAATTGAAATAATTCTGTAATAATACCGCAATAGTGATATGATAGAAGATGTTTCCAATCGATGATGAATTTGCATGTGATGAAACTATATTTTTAGAATGAGGAATGGGATCCTTTCTTGTAACATGGTCAATTTTTGGTGGAGGCTCAAGCGGTAGAGTAGAATCTACCATTAGTGGGTCCTCGAAATTATCAAGCAAGGATGGGTTATCAATGTGATTCTTGGGTTTAATAACATGATATTTGTGAGTTGGATTGTGCCTATAGTTATTCTTGGTAGCATTGACATATTAGGAATGTAAGAAACTTTTATTGTATGATGATTCTATAGTGCCCATGTGATTTTTTCAAGGGATTTTTATGGTGTTGATTTATATGACTAGAGTGAGATCTCTCTAAAGATTGATATTTTTCATAACGTTCTTATATGATTGTAGAGTAATCGAAAAAGGAACAAAAGGAAAAATTCAAGGGTTTTCTTCCTAAGGTATTTACAATCACTATGTGTGTGTCCTATGGCTATATGCCACTAACAAAAAAATCACCTCTAAAGGTGGGAAAAGCTTGCCTTGAAAGATGAAAAATCCTGGAGAAGAAAATATTTATAGAAGTTTGGTGTGAGATAAGGGAGTATGGGGAAAAGAATTAGAAGATTCTTTATTTCCTCCCATTTCTCTTTCTCTTTGGAAATTCAAAGACCTGATAACATGTGTTGTTTGTTTGAGCTTAGATGACGAGTTGGAAGTACATCTGAACTCATGCATAAGGTGATCTTATGTTTTAGCTTATTTGATGACTACCCCTAATTTGGTGGGAGAGAAAGACCTAACTATATATCGAGTATTTACATGAGGAAATTAAGATATATTTGAGATAAAATTTTACTATCAAGGTTATGGTTAGCTTGTATGGACAAAGCTTTCCATTTTTTAATTAAATCGTGAGCTGATTCATTCATTCCTTGTTTAATATTTATGAATTTTTGTAAGATTTTTCTAGCAAAACTTGTTGGAACTCAAAAATCGGGCCTTGACTAATCATTTTAGTTCAAATATTGAATTGGGAGGAAGATAATTATACCATTCTAGGCCTCACCCACTAAGGTTTTTCTATAAGCTTAGTTGTTGCATAAAGTGTTGTCCACTCAAAATTCCCCTGCTCTTAAGGAAGTGAAAATTTTAAAATTTTGAGTTTAAGTGTCTTCTCTGTTGTACTCAATGTTAAAAGTCAAGAAATTGAGAAAATCTACGTTTTTTGGGTCATTTTGTGTGTTTTTCGGGCCTGTCACACATTTTTGTCCCTCGTGTCCCAAGTTCAATCTGGGCCTCTATTCCTTGATCGGTCGGTTTCCTAAAGTTTGTCTTTTCGGCCTGCATGAAATTTTTGTCCCACATGTCCCAAGTTCAATTGGGCAAGTTGTTCCATTTTCGGCCGAATCACCCGAACCGCGTACTTCACGCAATTTCATCCCGTATGTCCCAAAAGGCATTTTTGTGTCTTTTCCCGCTCTACCCGAATCACCGAGCCACGTGTTTTGCACATTCGTGTCCCACATGTCCCAAATGAACCAAGTGCCATTCGTGCTTATTTTTCCTACTCTACCCGAATATCTTGCTTATTCAAATTGGTAGGTATGTATTAAATGCGCATTCATTATCTTTCTCTCTCCTAATCGGCTATATAACGAGTGAACCCCCTATGCATTTTTCACACTGCTTCCATGCTATCCTTTGCTCGAACCCTTGCAATCTAAATTTCTACGCGTGTATCCCTTCCCTCTGTAATTCCTTCCCGAGTTTAGTTTGCGGCTCTACCCTCCGAATTACTATCAATATGAAGATCAAATTTCAGGGACAGGAACAAATCTCGCCACTAGAGTCTACCATTCCCAATATTGGGGACAGTGAAGCTCGTCATCTTGACTTTGGTGATTTTTGGGCAAGGATGGCAGATGTAAACCCTACACCAATGGCGTGCAGATGATTCACGATAAGCGGTTTGGATTTTTACTGGAGGTTTCCCAATCTTGGTGCAATGTGTTAATACGGTGCTTTCATACGCAGAGCTCACTTGACCACCGATTCGAGTGAATTGACCAACGTACACGGGGAACTCATCGCCAAACTAGACGCTGCCGCCATTAGCACTGCACTGAGAATTCCAGAAATGGATAATGCCATAGTTGTTTCCCAGAATCAAGCACAGGCCCTATTCAATCAAGACAGTGACAAATACAAGGTGCGGTGGCGAAGTCCTGGCTAAAGAACCCTAAGAAGGGAGCATCTCGTCTATCCAAGACTCTTTTTCAGGCTGATTTCAATGAAGAATTGTCAGATTTTATAATCCTACTGGCTCGGGTTATGGGCTTACCCTCTACTAACGAATTCCATTTCGGATGTGCTGCTCGTGCCATCAAGCATGGTGTGTGAGGGAACCTCTCCCATTAAAGAGGAGGGACTTCTTGTCCCCTAATCATTGCTCTTTGTAAAGTCCTATTTGACGACCAATAGTTTTTGGCGACTCTACTGAGAAAATCATATTCAGATTCTGTAATTTTGATCATCCTTTGATCCGGCGACTCCGCATTTTACTCGAGGAGAAAGGACCTTGGTTTTGAAGATTCTCGCCCAACTTTGGAGTAGTAGGGTTTTCCTTTCCCTTCAACAAGAAATAGAAAGACTTGTTCGACAAGCACTCCACCTATTCAAGATAGAATTCCTATGGGTGGTATTCCTTCAAAGCTTGACTAGTCCTAATCTTCGAGCTTTGATTCTTGTTGGTGTCAGGTTCCTCTCCAAGCCATTTTTCCAAGAATGGTGGTACCATTTCCACTGGGGTCATCGTGTCGTGCCCTTGCTCTTCCTCGGCCTTTGCATGAGTTACCCAGAGGTAACCTAGGAAGAACTTCCTTAAATTCAAAGGCGATGGAAAAGTGCATCCCGATGAACACATCACACCTTCATAGTTGCATGTGGAGTTGTATGAGTTGAACATGAAGACGTCTCTATGAGATTGCTTGTTGAGACTTTACAAGATAATGTGCTGATTGGTTCTATCACCTTCACCTGTGGTGCTATCACTAGTGGGACACCATGAGAACTAGGTTTGAAAACCGTTTCAAACCAGCAGTAATATGTGCATGCTCCTTGCTAGCCCAAATCTCTCGATAAAGAAAGATTCACAAGAGCCCATGAGAGAATTTGTGGCCCGATTCAACAAAGTTGATTAATAAAATTCCACCAAATACTCGACCTGTTGATCAAATCCAAAAATGTTTCTTCCTAAATGCCCAATCGCCTGAAGTTAGTTATGCGCTAAGAAGGGCTAATCTCGCAACATTGGCTGAAGATCAAACTCTTGCTGTTAGTGTCAAGGATGATTTAATCATGTCGTGTAAGTTAAGGAGAGACCCTTCCAAATCTAAGTTTTCTTCTTCCTCCTCTTCCACCCCTGGACCTAACACTCGATCCATTGGTTCAAAACTTGCGAATGATCTCATTGCCATAAAGAAACAATTGGCTCAACATGCTCCCTATGCAGACGTTCCAAGGAGGAATTTTCAGCCCAGAAATTGTTTGCCTGCTTCTCAAACAAGATTAGCACTTGAAGGACCTCCTGTTAAAGTTCCTGTCAATGCAACCTGTGAAGTTGAGGAACTAGATGATG
Source organism: Taxus wallichiana var. yunnanensis (assembly GCA_018340775.1). Classification (NCBI taxonomy): domain Eukaryota; kingdom Viridiplantae; phylum Streptophyta; class Pinopsida; order Cupressales; family Taxaceae; genus Taxus; species Taxus wallichiana. The sequence goes on from CM031239.1 coordinate 936,964,272, forward strand.
ATGAGGATAATGAAGCTTGCGAGGAATTTGTGGAAGAAGTTGATGATGAAGCAGATGAACTTGAGGGATCTTGAGTTAATTTCTTCACCACTGAGGGCATTGATGATGGAGATGATTATGATGAAGTAGTAGTGGACATGAATAGTGAATCATTCACTGTCATGACTTGAGAGCAGACAAATCAGAGGGAGAAAGTGATGCAGCCCCCAAGAAATCTAAGGAGCAGCCGAAAACTATCCCTGTAATTGCAAAAAGAGGATCTCCTATCCCCATTTCATCTACACCAAAGGTGAGTCCTGTCAATCCTGCTATTAAAGTTACTTCTTTTTCCCCTAAAGTTGATAAACCTAGGATCTCAAGTGATGATGGCCCATCCACTTCTCGGGTCTTTTGATATTATTGATCACTTGAAAAAGACTAAGGTTCAAATCTCAAAGGCTGAGTATTATCAAACCCATCCCAAAGCTTTTGCTAAAATGATTCACTTTGTCAATTCCCATTCTAAAACCACCTCTAAATGCCTTTTACCCACTCCTTCTTCTACACCATGGCCTAGTCCTGCATTGCCACCTCACCTCACCTAATGACAAAATCAAACCATTTTATGTAACACTTCTTATAGCTAGCCATAGGCTCAAGATTGTGTCATAGACTCAGGATCCTTAGACAATGTGATGCCGCAAGTAAAGTAGCTCATGCCTTAGGCTTGACCCTCACACACACTTATGGATCTTGTTACTCTATGGAGAGTAAGTAAGGAAGTGCCCGGCAAGTCGGAAGAATTAAAGATGCACAAGTGGATTTTGCTGCTTTGCCTGAGAAGAGAGTTTTGGCTACCATCTTAGTAGCAGATATTCCTCCTTCATATGGGATGTTGCTAAGTAGGAACTTCTGTAAAGATGTGGGTGGAGAAATTCAAGTGGATTGGTCACATGCACTCATACCTATTAATGGGAAAATGAAGAAGTTGCTGCCTAAGAAGCAGTCTGAGTATATTGTACAAAAAATGGATGATCCTAAAGCACAAATACTCTATGAGGATATGGGTCATGGCAACTACATGATTATGTCCCCTGATGAAATTCAACTCCCCAAAGTGTCACCTAAAGATCCTAATGGTGTTTGGATTTTAGAGTTTGATGGAAGTTGTTCCTCAGCTGGTTCTGGAGCTGGTGTCCTACTGGTGTCACCTGAAGGAAGCCTACATCCTTTTTCATTCAAGTTGCAGTTTGAAAATACTAATAATACAACAGAGTATGAGGCTCTCATTCTTGGACTGCAAGTGGCCAAAGAACAAGGTGTAAAGAATCTTCTGGCTCGTGGTGATGTGGAATTGATTGTAAAGCAAGTTAGAAGCCTTTTCCAGGTAAAAAATGGAAGGTTGAAACATTACCAGAATCAGGTTTGGGATTCCATTGAATTTCTTGATGCTTTCTCCATCAAAGCAATACCTAGGAGAAGAACAAAGAGGGCTAATTCACTACCGGTCTCGGTGGTCACTACTGATTCCTCATCCTGACTTCTCTCAAGATAAGTTCACCATTGAGATGGTCCATCGACCTAGTGTACTTGATAATACAAATAACTGGCAAGTTTTCAATGATGATCAACACTTGCTTTCTTTCTTAGAACTCAAGGGTAATTTTGAACAATTGTATTTTGAAGGAAGCGACAACCTGCCTCGTGAAAATGTGCCCTTTGACAAAGCAGTCACCCAAGGAGAAGAAACGGATCCGAGATGGATGCATCAAACTCAAAGGAAACAAGATTCCTAAAGGATTGGTGAGTTTAGAGGAACTATTTGATAAACATGACAGGTATGTAAAGTCTAGAGCTTCTACTGGACCCCAACAATCATCTGAGTATGAAAAAATTAATATTGGGAGTTCTACTAATCCTAAGCTCGTGAACATTGGAAAATGTTGCAGCATTTGAAGATGAGAGGAAAAAGCAATTGATCTTTTAAAGAGGTATAAGGATGTTCTTGCTTACTCTTATGAAGATTTAAAATCTTTCAAACCAAAAGATATGTAGCATTTTATTCCTCTCAAACCTGGAATTAAGCCTTTTAAGCAGAAACAGAGGCAATACAACCCCAAAATAGCTGACACCATCTTTCAAGAAATACAGAAGTTGTTGAAGGCCAAAATCATTTTTCCCATTCACCATTCAACATGGATTGCCAATATTGTGCCTGTTAGGAAGAAAATGGTGAGATCTACATCTGTGTTGATTTTAGGAATCTGAATCAGGCTTCCTTGAAAGATAATTATCCTTTTCCTATGATGGATCAGGTCTTGCAAGTAGTAACAGGATCTGAAATGTTATCTATGCTTGATGGATTCTCGGGATATAATCAGGTAGAGGTTGATCATCGTGAGATCAACACAAAACAACTTTCACTACTCCTGGGGTACCTTTGATTACAAGAGAATGCATTTTGGGCTCATTAATCCTGGTGCCACTTTTCGAGAGCTATGGATCTGGCCTTTGGAAGTTTGAAACGGAAGTGTATTGTCATATACCTTGACGACTTGACTGTGTTTTCTAAAACAAGGGCGGATCATTTTGACCACCTGGAGACAGTTCTGCTAAGATGCAGAGAACATGGGATTTCTTTGAATCCCAAAAATATGTCTTTTTGTCGCGTAGGGGAAATTATTAGGTCACATCTTCTCCAAAGATGGTATTAAGATTGATCCCTGTGCGAGTTCAAGCTATCCAAAGAAATTTCTCTCCCAACCAAAGAAAAAGGGCGTGCACTCTTTCTTTGGTAAGATCAATTTTTTAAGAAGGTTCATCCCTAATTTTGCAGAGTTAACTTTGAATATTTCCCAAATGATGAAAGGAAAACAAATGTTTGGCTGGTCTTCTGAAGGAAAGGAATCCTTTGAAGGTATTAAAAGAGCTATTGCTAAAACTCCTATTTTAGCCTGTCCTGATTTCAGCAAAGATTTTATTATCTATTGCTATGCCACAGATAATACCTTGGCTGCTGTTTTGACTCAAGAAGACTCTAATGAGCATGAACTCCCAATTGCATTCATGAGCTATATTTTGAAAGATCATGAGTTAAAATACACCATGATGGAAAAACATGCTTTTGGTAGTGGTTAAAATCGTCAAGGCAGTTTCGTTTTACATTCTTAACTCTCATTCCATGGTGTTGGTTCAGATACAACTGTTAAGTCAATTCTCACACAACAAGAATTTGGATTCAAGAGAGGGAACGGGTTCTAAGGTCCAAGAATATGATATTGACATCAAACCGACCAAGCTTGTTCGTGGAAAAGGCCTTTGTGAGCTCATTCTTGAAGGAGCTAGGCATGAGTTACCTGGAGGAGAAAGTTGGCCTTCCTACCGCTCTGTTTCTTAGCTCAATTGATGAATCAGATGCTTGATATCGCCATTTTCTCACCTATGGAGAATGCCCCTCTCATTTAACTACCAAAGAAAAGAGGACTGTTAAACTAAGGTCGGTAGCAATATGTGTTCAGGGAAAACACCTTGTTCAAACGTGGGTTAGATGGAAGATTTTTGAAATGTGTGGACAAGGAACAGCAGAAAAAGTTACTCTCAGCTTTTCATGATCAGGCATGTGGAGGGCACTATTCATCAATGGTCACTGCTCATAAGATACTTCGTGGAGGATATTACTGGCCTTCCTTGTTCAGAGATGCATCCAAGTGGGTTGATAAATGTGAGGCTTGTTAGACCTTCGTGGGAAGACCCAAATTGGCCTCTTTGCCTCTTAAGCCAGTTGTAATTGAAGAACCTTTTCAACAGTGGGGTTTGGACTTCATTGGAACACTTAATCCCACTTCTAGTGCTGGTCATACTCATGTATTAACTGCCACGGATTATTTCACCAAATGGGTAGAAGCTATTCCAGTTAAGAGTACTACTTCTGAAGTGGTGTGCAGCTTCATCAAAGAGAACATCTTGGTAAGGTATGGTGTACCTAACAAGATTGTGACAGATAATGCTTTGAATTTATCTTCAACCGAGATAATGGATTTTTGCTATGGGTATGGCATCTCTTTGGCTCACTCCTTAGATTACTATCCTCAAGGAAATGGGCAAGCAGAATCCACTAATAAAAATTTGGTGACTATTATAAGGAAATTAGTCAATGAGTCTCAACGAAACTGGCACAAGAAGCTCTATGATGCTCTTTGGGCAGACAAGATTACACCAAAGAGAGCTATTGGAATGTCTCCTTTTCAAGTGGTATATGGAGTAGAAGCTCAATTGCCAGTAACAGTGGAGCTGCCAGCCTTGCATCTAATGAAGGCCATTGAAGATACTAGTTTCAGTGATGCTTTGGATAAGAGAATTATGTATCTTCACAAATTGAATGAGGACAGATTGGAGGTTGCTGATAGGATATCTGTTCACCAGCAGAAGGTAAAGGTCCTATTTGATAAGAAAGCTAGGTTCAGAGATTTCCAAGTTGGAGACACTGTTTTGTTATGGGATAAAAGGCATGAACCTCGTGGCAGCCATGGCAAGTTTGATTCCCTTTGGCTCGGACCTTTCAAGATCAGACACTTTGCTAGTAAGAATTCTTTTTATCTTGATTACATGGATGGTTCTCCTCTCCCACTTCCTTATAGTGGGCAGTATCTGAAATTGTTCAAGTCATAGGTGATTAGGGAGTCCTTTGTATATTCTGTACAGCGTTTTTGTTTTTCTTTCCTTTTCATTTTTGGTGTGTTGTCCTCTGTATTGGTTTGCTTTTTGACTCGTGGCCCAATGGATAAGGTACTGGTCTGCTTCCCCAAGTTTGTCTAAGTTCTTACCTTGTCTCATTCCTTTAATTTATGCCAAGTCATCCCTGAATGAGCCAAACCGTTGTCCACTCAAAATTCCCCTGCTCTTAAGGAAGTGAAAATTTTAAAATTTTGAGTTTAAGTGTCTTCTCTGTTGTACTCAATGTTAAAAGTCGAGAAATTGAGAAAATCTACATTTTTGGGTCATTTTGTGTGTTTTTCGAGCCTGTCGGACATTTTTGTCCCGCGTGTCCCAAGTTCAATTGGGCCCTCTGTTCCCCGATCGTTTCCCCAAAGTTTGTCTTTTTCGGGCCTGTCGGACATTTTTGTCCCGCATGTCCCAAGTTCAATTGGGCAAGTTGTTCCATTTTCTACCAAATCGCTGAATCGCATACCGTACACTTTCGTCCCGCATGTCCCAAAAGGCATTTTTTGCGTCTTTTCCCTACTCTACCCGAATCGACCGAGCCGCTGCGTGTTTCGCGCATTCATGTCCCACATGTCCCAAATGAACCAAGTGTCATTCATGCTTATTTTTCCCACTCTACCCAAATATCTTGCTTATTAAAATTGGTAGGTATGTATTAAATGCGCATTCATTATCTTCTCTCTCTTAATCAGCTATATAACAAGTGAACCCCTATGCATTTTTCACACCTTTGCTTCCATGCTATCCTTCGCTCGAACCCTTGCAATCTAAATTTCTGCGCGTGTATCCCTTCCTCTCGTAATTCCTTCCCAAGTTTAGTTTCGGCTCGCCTCCGAATTACTATCAATATGAAGATCAAATTTGTGGATAGGAACAAATCTCACCACTAGAGTCTGCCATTCCCAATATTGGGGACAGTGAAGCTCGCCATCTTGACTTTGGCGATTTTTGGGCAAGGATGGGAGATGCAAACCCTACACCAATGGCGCAGATGATTCACAACAGTGGTTTGGCTTTCCTGGAGGTTTCCCAATCTCGATGCAATGTGTCGATACATATTCTTCATGCGGAGCTCACTTCAACCTTGATTCGAGTGAATTGATCAACATACAAGGGAACTCATCGCCAAACCTGACGCCGCCGCCATTAAGACCTTTGCACCGAGAATTCCAGAAATGGATAATGCCATAGTTGTTTCCTAATCAAGCATGCACTCTGCTCAATCAAGACAATGACAAATACAAGGCATGGGTGGCGAAGTCCTTGCTAAAGAACCCTAAGAAGGAGCATCTCGCCTATCGAAGACTCTTTTTCTGGGCTGATTTCAATGAAGAATTGTCGATTTTATAATCCTACCTGGCTCAAAGTTATGGGCTTACCCTCTACTAACGAATTCCATTTATGGATGTGCCCGATCATCGCATGGTGTGTGAGGGAACCTCTCCCATTAAAGAGGAGGCACTTCTTGTCCCCGACTATTGCTCTTCGTAAAGTCCTATTTGACGACCAATAATAGGTACGCATTTGAATCCAATATTTGTAAATATTTCTAAAAGTCTTAAGGAGGAGGGTTGGATCCTAAAACCATCATAAGAGATAGAAAGGATAGTCTCCTCTAAATCCATGGCTGCAATATAAGGAGTTAAAGTTTCATTTTGGAAAGTTTGTAACATTTTGTTTCGATTGATAGAGGAGGAATAATATTTCCATGAACATCCACCAATAAGAGAGGTGTGAAGGAAGGTAAATTTGGTACCATATTTTGGGATGTTATTCAGAATAAATGATTTTTTATTTAGTTCATCCTAGCTATGGTACAAGCTTTGGAGGAACCATATGATCTATGAGTTTAGTCATCAATACATTATGGTCTATAGAAGAATATTAGATTTAGTCCATGGGTATTTCTTGTTGTTCATCATGTTCATTAGTAGCGGTCTTAGGAGACTCATTTTTATAAGTCCGACAAGGATGAGTCTAACTATGGAGGATCACTTTATAATTGAGATGAGGCATGGTCATCTCCATGGATATATTTCGGTGACTCTCATCCCGATCGAGTGTAAGATATTCATTGTCATTGAGATTTTTAATGATATATCTAGTATCTATATGCTCATTCTCAACCACATTACATTCAGTTGAGTGACCTTTTACGATTGATCGGATGGACAAGCTTTGAGTATAAAAGAGCTTTATGGGTAAGATTAGGATTACTAGGATGATTATCATTTGCAGGATCAAACTATAGGACTTAGGTATGTGAAGGGGAAATGCATGCATGAATGAATATTTCAAGGATAAGTTAAGGGGATTTAACCGAGCCAAAAATATTTCGAGGTGAGACATTGGTGTAGTCTTGAAATGGAAGGCATAATTATGGAAAACTACAATTAAGATGCAATTGTTCATGTACATATTTTGCATAGGGGCTTATAGCACCGGGAATTGAAAATGAACCTAAAATAGACACAATCATTCCTACAAATACCTTATATAGGTCGATGGCATCTTGAATGAAACTATACTAAGGAAGGCATAATGAGCCATACACAAATTTTTGACGGGGCCAATGGCATCATGGAAAAGGTATTTTTAGGGTTTTTCTTGAATTTTAAGGGTTAGAAAAAGAAAAAATTAAAATTTATCCTTTTAATGAGTTGTGCTTGATCATAAGGTAAAAAATAAAGATTCATGTTGGGTTCAACAAGGATGAATGACGAGGAAAAATGTGTCTAGACAATATGCACTCTTGTCATCTATTCAACTAGGGTATCGAGGAAATAAGTAAGAGACACACCAATACTGACACACAATGGATATAATTAAAAGGGGGTATAGTGAAATTTAAGATCACATACCCAAATAGAATTAACCCTTACACTAGGATAACCTAAGGTTTCTAAGGCCTTAGGTTGAAGAAGAGGAAGGAACCCTATTGAGGTATCGACATTATGGGGGTGATGATGAACAAGATAAACATGTAAATTCTATGCTAACTGAAGTAAAGAATGTTACCTAAAATAAATAATAGAAATAAACTATGCTAACCTAATATGTGCATAATATACTAATCTAACATTACGTATTGGAAAAGATGTAGGAGACTACTCTATACAAAATGAAAATTTGAGTTAGAGCACTTACCTATTGGGGTGGTCATTGATGCATCTATCTCCCAAAGGACCATACACCAAGAGAGAATATTTTTGGGTGGAGAAGGGGAAACAATCCAGTCCTAACTCATTATAGGTGACCCAAGAGTGAAAGAAAACCAATCTAGCAAGAAGAAGATCCTAATCAAGAGAGAAGATGTAAGAAATCAAAGAGTTGAGTGAGCAGATGAAAGTTGGCGCAAAAGAGAAGAGCTAATGACGAGTTCCTTTATGAATTTTATATGAAATGTTTTTCATTTTATGTAAAATGTATTTTAGGTATTTATATTGATGTCATATCCATGGGTGAAGATGTTGTTAAGGGATTTGAAAAAGCACAAACAAAATCATCTTCATGTGATTGCATTAGCTAGTGATGGAAATGTTAAGGGGTGTGTGTAATGTGTCATGAGAAATAAAGATAATGCAAGGAAGAAATAATATGGTAATGAGAAATAAATGTGTCAAAATAATGTGAAGGAAACAAGAGGATAAGAGAAAAATAAAGACATAAATAGGACCAAAAATATTCTCTCTCCACGTATCATCCCTAACAAAATGGTTACATGAATAACCACACTCCTATCTTTGAATGAGCCACATAAGGAACCCGTTCCTAAAAATAGATGCATTAGCAACCTCTAACCTAAAAGACAATTGTTGAGTAACATGTATGAAAATAGAAAGCATGAAAAATAGGGTGTATATAAAATTAAAATATTTGCATAACAAATATTCAATGCTAGATGATCTTTAGGTTTGTGATTATTGTTGAGAAGATTCAAATTCCGATTATGATAAGGTAGGGTATAAGATATTAATTATACTTTTGTGTCTATTTATGAGATAAATTCCAACCAAGTTTATATCTAAAATTATTGTAAGGAAAATTATCATAAGTTATACAAAATGATTCCATCATTCCATAAAAGGATAATGTTCTTCAAGAGGTTATTGGTATTCCTATGTGAAGCATTTTTAAACATATGTTGGCACTATAACAAGGTATTTTATGTCAAACATGAAATGCTACATTGCATTATTATTTGAAAGAGTTCATTAGTATTCTTTGTAAACCTCGTGCGTAAAATATATAACAAAATTCTATCCTTCATAAGGTCAAGAGCATGAGCTAAAAGGTGAAATGATTAGAATAAAAATGCATTTGTAGTGTTTTGTGAAATAATTCCTTTTGAAAGATTCATTATTTAGTAATAAGAGAATATAATTTAACACATTAAAGATCTTCAATTGATTGAAATAGATAGCTGTTTATTGGTCACATCAATCATAAGTCTCAAATCCTAGAAATCAAACATTCTATTTAATTTTTATAGAGATAATTAAAAACTTACCTCATTATTCTCTTACCTCATGAAAAAAATTAGAATAATGTGTTAATGTAGGTTTTATTATTCCATATCATAGTTTTTATTCTAGTGCAAGGCTTTTCCTACACATGTATATAACTATCTTAGGTGTTGGCACAATAGATGGGAGTTCTGAGTTCTCCACCTTTATAGGCGCGATTACACTTCCTTACATTTTGTTTATACACTTCTTGTAAAGATAGTTTTCATTCATTGACTATAAATGTATCCTTTGGCTCATGTTTGGTTTCTATATTTTGCAACATTACTCTCTATGTGTATTTGTATTTTATCAATTCTAGGTCATTGCCCAAATTATCGCATGGTATCAAATATCCTTCTAGTAATTGAATGTCATTGTTTTTGTGTGTTTATTTTGTTAAAAGTTGAGTTATTTCAAGATTTTAATTTTATTTCTTTTTTCTTTAATTATGCTCTTCTCTAAAGTCTTTAGATGGTCTATATAATTATAAAAGAAGAAGAAAAATCTTTGTATACGTAAATTTTGTAGGATAGTATTCATTTCATGTATTCTGTGGAGAAATCGACCATACCATTGAGTTTGGATCATGTCAAAATCCTAGGATTAACATTAAACTTGAATACGATTTGAAGTAGGAAAGATATAATCTTTTTCAAATTTAGTTATATGGTCGTCTTTGATATATTTGATGGTATTTAGTACAATGGAAATGTTTTTGAGAAATATTTCTTCTTTGTTTTTCAAATATTTTGTGTGTGTTTGAACATGTTTTTTAACCTATCGAGGTAATGGATTTACTTATATTGTTATTAACATTTACCTATTATTTAGATGATTATACATAATCTTTGGTTGTGGTTATTACATCTATATGTAGTGAGCATATTATGGTGCATAGTAGGTGGCACTTTTCCTATGTAGGCATAATTGGTTTACATTTAACTAGAGGTAGAAGAACTATTTATTGTATTAGTGGATACAATAATTTTGTGTGATGGTGTGGAAGCACTATTTTCCATGTCATGGAAAAACACTATTTATCTTTTATGTGGCACTATTTTCATGTATTCCAACTCATGTTTATAGATCACAAGGTGTAGCAATAGTTGTAGTTATAACTTGTTGTGGATGACCTAAATGTATATGTGTAGATAACTTGACCCTTGGCATGGCAAGGAAATTAGTATATCAGTAAAGAAGTGTGTGACTCCCACAAAAGGTGACACCATTTTGTCCTCGAGTTTGTAAATTTAAAGAAACACATCACATATCATTCCTAGACTAGTCCCTAACCACATTTATTTTATCCCCTTATCATTCTAACCTAAGGGGATTTTAACTTGAGACATGAAAGCATTTTGTAACAATCTCAAGAAAGTGGTTAAAATTGCAAGAGGTCAATGTATTTTTGTAGGATAATGATAAAATATTATATTTTGAAATTAGAAGAAACTTGCAAGAGTCATAGCACTCACAAAGCAACTCCTTTTGAGGTTCAATTTTTTAAAGTGTGTATTTTTTTCTCTCTCTATATTAGTGATAATTTCATTTCCTTGTTCATATCGTCATAGCATAAATATTTTGGCCTCAAATAATTACATATGGAGTAACATATAAATTTCATGCCTTAGAGGTTATTGTTGATAATTTTAAGGGGATTATAATTTACAATTTATTTTCTCCAATCATTTTTTTCATTATCATCAAATTTTGGTTTTTCTCATTTTTATATGTAAGTATGGCCTTGATTCTATAGACATTACCACTAAGGAGACTACTTTGGATCTAGATATTTAAATGGAGATAATCAAAAGACTCAAGGGAAAATTAGAATCTTGCAGACCTAACAATGAGGAAGGGTCGATTGACAAGAAGACTATGTCTGATCTCATCATCCAGGTCAACAAAATCGAGAAGGAAATGGAAAATCTAAAATCCAAGCAATGTGACATACTCAACATTCATAAGAACGCATTGGAATTCCTTTCCCTCTTTATGTCATAGTTTGATATCCAAAATGGAATGGAAAAGTAAAAGAAAGATACTAGTTCTAATAACATAAATAAGGGACTTGATAATGTCAAGAAAATATTTCAAAAGCTCATGAAATAATCATTTTCCCTCATTTCCTTTTTGTTTTTGACTTTTTTGTAACATTGTGGTGAATCAGCTAACATGGTACTTACATTGTGATGAATCCCTTACTATAATTTTGTTATTTGTTGATTGATTATTTTCCCATTCTTGTTCTCAATCTCGTATTGTTTTGAATATTTAGTCTTTGACCTTTTTTTATAACTGCGTAGGGTCCCAACACAAATACCTTTATCCTTAATAAAAAAATTGCAATACTTTGGTAAAAATTAGTTGTCACACCATTTTACTATCATGAGTGGAAAATAAAAATGTGAATCTCATTGAGGAAAAGGGTTTACACCACATCACAATGGGTATTGAAGATAAATCGAATTAAATGTAACTAAAGTTAAGTGGTGTCATTGATGTGATGAGGTGTATGGTATATTATGTATGTATGTATCTCTTTATTTTATCATTCATACAAAGTATTCTAGTACACCTAGTGAAATCTAGACCATATTAAAAGGGTTGTTGCGAAGAAGGATATGATGAAGGCTCATGAATTGGAGAATGAGATCACTATTTTGAGTCTAATTTTTTTTAAAAATATATAGGAATTCTTCACAAAATTTAAATATCTCACATTGTAGGTGAAATAATGTGTGATAGAAGAAAAGGATGATTACTTTATTATTTATATTCTTTCCTAGTTGGGTCCTAACTATTCGGTTTTTATTTCTATAGTTAAGTGGTGTCATTGATGTGATGAGGTGTATGGTATATTATGTATGTATGTATCTCTTTATTTCATCATTCATACAAAATATTCTAGTACACATAGTGACATCTAGACCTTACTAAAACGGTTCCTTGCGAAGAAGGTTATGATGAAGGGTCATGACTTGGAGAATGAGATCACTATTTTCAATCCAGAAAACTTCGACACTATTTAGGACTTCTTCAAAAAAATTAAATATCTCATGTTGTAGGTGAAATAATGTGTGATAGAATAAAAGGATGAGTAATTTATTCTTTCTATTATTTCCAAGTTGGATCCTAATTTTTCGGTTTTAATTTATTCATTTTATGCTACTAGGATCACCCTTGGATCCACATAGAAAATTCCTTCCTTGGATAATTTTTCTTCCTCCTTGAGTAGGAGTAAGAAAAGTTCATAATGATGGGTACTTTTATGTTTTCTAAGTCACATTCATTATTTTCTATATAGGATAGATATAAGGCTTCAAATAATATGGATAATAAATAAACCAAATAAGATTATGAGAAAATAATGTATCTAAAAACCCCTATTAAGACCTCTTCTTATTAAACCAAACCTAAGAAAGAGAGTGTTGAATGTGCGTATTGTAGAAAATATGGACATGATGAACATACATGTACACAAAAATATATTGATCAATTGACATGTATTTTAGATATGAAAATATCAAGAGTCCCGATGGACATACACAAAGTTTAGTAGTTTACAAATGAAAAACATAACAATAAGGGTAGATAATTACAAAGAACTTTTATTTTTTAAAAATCATCTTACCATAAGGGTTCTTGAATCAATTTTTCACATCACATGGATTCATCAACATTTTCCTTATCTTCTTCAAATCCATGTTCTACATGGACTATTTTTATGGGTGATTACACTTATACTACGGTATTTGGGAGAGGGTATGTTGACATAGATGATAGTAAATTTAATAATTTTATTTTTATACCCTCATTTTCAAAAAAATATCATATCAGTATATCATATCACATACCATGGTTCAGAAAGAGGGTTATGTCTACTCTAGGTTTTGTGGTTATTAGGGAGTTGTACAATTATTCTATAGTGGAAGTGCAAATAGTAGCTCACCATTATTGAGTTGATATATTATCACATTTTTCTCCTTTGAGTTTGAATATTAATACTTCATTTATTATCACATAGTACTCACTATGTATTGATGATAGTTATGGAGATTTGGATTCACCTAGGTAAACTAATGTTGATTATTATTATAATGTAGATGATGATAGTAATGATGATAAGAATTAAAATTTTATGCCCAAATGATTATAAATAGTTGATGTGGAATCACCTCATTCCTTTCCATTCCAAGTTCAAATGATGATTACACACATTGTAGATACCATAAAATTACATACATATTTCTAGTCTATCCTTGGTTATCTATATCATTTGCATAATATGTTAATCCACATTCCTTTATAATCAATTAACTTAATTCTATCATGATCAAAGCATTCATACATTCAATATTTAATTCAATTAAATCCATCACATCCTCTTTATAAATACTTAAATTAATTATAATTACACTCAAAATATACTCATATGGCCCTTTGATAATTTTGTTAAATGGTTAATTACCTACTCATATTCTACTTAGAATTCACATCACTATCCTATTCACCCCATCCAACCGCAATTCTAGAATCCTAAAATGTGGAAGCAACAAATTTTGACATATAACCACAATCCTAGATACAAACTTATTGACAACTGAAAATTTACTTCCCTTCAATGGATATTCAATCCATTTGAATTGTTATAACCTCCACCAATTCTATTTTAAGAATCGAATTCATTATCTCATTAACAAACATTCAACCACTCCATGGCATCTCCTTTAATCATATATAATATGACATATCCTTAAAAAAAATCCTTGGAATCTTTGTGCAATTGCAACCAACCTCTTCTCATTTTCCATTCGAATAGATCCTTGTGTCTAATATTATTATAGCATTATCATTCCTTTATTTAGAGATCAATTTAGAGATTACAAAATCTAAAAAATGTAATAAATTCAACAAATTTGTGTGCACTTAATCAATTTCATCATCGAGGTTGCAAGAAAAGCTTGGAGAATTGTTTGTTTTTGTTTATTTACTTGTTGTTCACTATTATGAGTTTTTCCTATATACATTTATGGAACTCCCATTGGGAATAAAAGGAATGATAACAAGATCGTACCAAGACAAGAATTGAGATGATGATCAAACACCATGATAAATAAAATAAAACCAATTTTCCAGAATAACTTTAATAAAACCTTTGCAAAAAAATGAGAAACAATATCATATATTATTATGAACTCAATGAAATACAATGAGAATGAGTGTTGCTTATATAGGAAAGGAATAAAAACATAAGAACCATTCAAGTTCGTAGATCAACTTATAAATCAAGGAAAGAACTAGTCATCAAAGAACTATTCAATACCATAGATTTAGGAAAGAACTAGACATCAAGGATCTAGTCAATACCATAGATAAAGGAAATAACTATACCTAAAAACTAGATAATATCCCCTAATATCTAACTAAATAAAATGAAATATCCACACACATAAGTTGGTGAGGATAAATACAATAAAGGTAAATAAAGTACCTAGGTGAACATGAGAAAAGGAAAATACCTACTCTAACACCCCCTTTAAGTGAAGCTAGGGGCCAAAATAGAAGTGGCATGTCCATAGTATGATTCCCATAAACTAGGCCTGATGAGGTACTCATGTACAATATATCCATGAAGAAATATTGAACCAAAAAAGGAGAGAAACCTTCTAGAAGGAAATATAAATAAGAAGAATAAGAATAAGGAAGATGTTCTTACAAACACCCCCAAGAACAACTTTTGAAACCCCAAGCATTCCACTCAACTCAATGTAGTGAGGGGATACAAAAGACTTCGTAAATATTTCTACAACCTTTGTTGAGTCAAAATGTAATCCAAGTAAATAATTTCTTCCTAAATGTGTTTACAAATGAAGTGTATGTGTATCTCAATATGCTTGGTCTTGGTAATCAATAGGGTTGCAAGAAATATGAATTTCACTTTTATTGTCACACAAAAGTATAGTCGGTGAATCCTGTGGGAATCCAAACTTTTTCAATAAATATTCAAGAAAACTAATCATTGACTCATTATAATTGCCACCCTATACTCTTCTCTCTCAAGATGAAAGTGCAATAGCTTGTATTTTTGCATGCCCAAGCATCTAGAGAATATCCAAAACAAAAAGGATAGGTAGAAGTTCAATTTCTATCATTAATAGACCTCCCAATATGAATTTTATATTCAACCAACCGAGTAGAACCTTTAGTGTAGTATAGGCCAAAGTGGGGAGTGCCTTACAAATAGTGCACAATCCTTTTTTAGCATCCGCCAATGACTACTATGAGGATAATTTGAAAACCGAGATACAAGCCCTACTACAAATGAAATATTAGGTCGATTATGGGTCAATTACATGATACTTATAATAAACTACCTATACAATGTAGGATCAAAAAGTGGAGTGGTACATGTGGAAGTAAGAGTAACCCTAGACTGAAAAAGAGATGGACATGGCTTCGCAATCCGCCATATCAAAGTGCTAAAGAAGATCATGGGTGTAACTTTTTTTCGACTCAAATGAATCTGTGAATTTTTCTAAGAAATATGCAAACCAAGGAAATAATGCAATAACCCAAGATCTATCATGTTGAACTATGTAGAAAGAGCCCTCTGAATAGTTGAATGTGGGAAAAAGAGTTGTTAGTAACAGATCATCAACATATAAGAAAAGTATCACAATATCCTCACCAACATGCTAGAGATACATAGTATGATTGGAGTGGCAATGAATAAAACTAGTAGATAGAAGAAAATAATCCATATTCTCATACCAAGACTAAGGGGATTGTTTGAGACCGTAGAGAGACCTTCAGACCCTACAAACAAGAGAAGAATCTTGAACAAATCCAATTGGTTTCTCCATGTATATTTCCTCTTGTAAATATCTCCATAAGTGAAGATTCACAAAATAGGGACAAAAGCCTGAAATATATTAATGTGAAATCAATAGTTTACATAGAAAAGAGATGCAATACTTATAGGTATTGTACATCTTAATACAAAAAAAAAATGGAGTTACAGTGCAAACCATATTCCCAAAACTTCCAACATCGGGAAGCATAAAAATATAATCAAACAATTATATTGTTAAAACAATATAACAACTCCCATAATATTCAAATACAAACAAAAGGATGGTTATAATTAAATATAACCATAAAACAATAACTAATAAATTTATTAATATGCAATGCATAATTAATTAGGATAATAATAATATTTTATCCTAACATTCCCCCTTAATTGTGCATTGTCTCAAGGGATGAGGAGAGGAACTCTCTGAACAACTCGAACTTGTCACGTGCAAGTGACTTTGTGAAGATATCTACTCATTGTTCAACTGTTGGACAAAATTAAAGCTGGATGTTGTGTTTCAACACATGCTCGTGTATGAAATGAACCTATACCTCAATGTGCTTTGTTCTTTCATGAAACACTAGATTGCAAACAAGTTTGAGAACACCTTCATTGTCAACATACATGGTGGTCGGTTTGTCCTATGGTATTCCAAGTCCTTCTAGTATGTGACGTAGCCAAATCACTTCTACATACTTCTCCTGCAGAATGATACTTGGCTTCTATGGAAGAGTGAGAAACAAAGTGTTGTTTCTTACTTCCCCATGATATTGGTCTAGATCCCATAAAGAATACAAATCCAAAAGTGGATTTTCTATCATTAATGTTACCTGCATGATCTAAATCCGAATATCCAGTCAAGAAGAATTTTTCATTCTTCTTGTATTCTAGACCAAGATCCACTGATCCTTTAAGATATCTCAAAATGTGCCTTACTACTTTCCAATGACAAACTTTGGGTTCCTGCATGAACCTAGATAGATAGCTCACTACAAAGCTGATATCTGGTCTAGTGTAGGTCAGGTAAATGAGACTCCCAATCAACTGCCGATAGAGAGTGGCACTTACCTCAGGAGATGGATCTGAATGAGATAATTGTAATCTATTCTCCATGGGTGTAGAAATTGGTGTGCAATCCATCATCCTAAAATTCTTGAGCGTTGTCTTGGTATATTTCATCTGAGATACAAAAATGTGATTCTCTTTCTACCATACTTCCAATCCAAGACAGTAATGCATCAACTTGAGATCAGTCATGTCGAACGATTGATTAAGATCTTTCTTCATTACATCGATCATCCTCACTAAACTTCTAGTGATGACTAGATCATCGACATAAACAACAACAATCACCATCTCCCCCCCCTTGTTTTTGAGGTAGAGATTGGGATTGTATGGATTTCTAACAAATCCATGTTGTACGAGATGCTCATCAATCTTGATGTACCATGCCCTCGGAGTGCCTGTTTGAGGCCATACAAAGATTTCCTGAGTCTGCATACCTTTGCTTCTTGACCAGGTACTACATATCCCTTAGGTTGAGTCATGTAGACTTCTTCTTGTAAATCTCATTTAGGAAGGCACTTTTTTGTCTATTTGGTAGACTTTCCATCCAAACTGAGTAGCTAGAGAAAAGATAATCCTGATTGTTTTGATCTTAGTTGTGGGAGCAAATGTCTCCTCATATTCAATGCCTTATTTTTGTGCATACCCCTTTACTAAAAGTCTTTCTTTATACTTGTCCACTATCCCATCTACTTTTTACTTTGTTTTAAATATCCATCTACATCCAATGGGTTTCTTCCCTGGTGGAAGATCGAAAAGTTGCCAAGTGTTATTCTTCATCACTGATTGATATTCAGAATCCATGGCATCTTTCCAAGCTTTTGACTGTAGGGATTCTTAGACTGTAGAGGGCTCATCTGATTCAATAAATCTACTCATCAAAGCAAAGTTGACTTCTTCTCTTGCTTTACTATGAGTCCATGGTCCAGGGGTGGATGTATCCGGTGGAGCATCCATTCTTGCATCTCATAATGTACTTGTACACCATTTAGGCATACGTTAAACTATTCCCATGGGTCATGGTTCTATCTGATCAACACCATCATCCCCATCATCACTTTCATTTTCAGAGGGAACATCAACTTCAATTTTTATAACTGGTGAAAAATCTACTTCTTGTGAGTTCGAAGGAGGAGTCTTTGCTTCCTTATTCTCAAAAAACTCAACATCTCTGCTAGTGTAGACTTTTCTAGTCATAGGATCCATCAATCTATACCCAAGAGTCTCTTCACTGTACCAAATGAAGATAAGTTTATGTGACTTCATGTCCAATTTATTTCTATTATGTTTGGGTATGTGCATGCTTGATGCACTTTGAATACTCTGAGGTGTGTAATGGATGGTTTCCATTTTGACCATGCTTCTTGTGGTGTTATTCCATCAAGAGTAGTTGTGGGCTCTGTTCAACAAATACACTATTTTCTTTGCTTCTTCTACCTAGAATGTCTTTGCAAGTCTGGAATCATCGATCATGCATCACACCATTTCCATGATAGTATAATTTCTTCTCTCAACAACACCATTTTGTTGCGGTGTGTGTGGAGGAGGAATTTTTGATGAATCCCGTGAGTTTATAGGTAGTCTCTGAACTCATCACTGGTGAATTCCCCCCCTCAATTTGAGCAGAGAGTTTTGATGTGATGACCAGTTTCTTTCTCAACTACTACTTTGAACTTTTTGAAGGTTTCAAACACTTCACTTTTCTTGTGAAGATAAAAAATCCACATTTTTCTCAAATAGTCATCAACACAAAGCATGAAGTACTAGAACCCAGAATGACTTGGTTGCATTGGACCGCAAAGATCGGTATGAACCAGGTCAAGTTTACCATGAGCTCAAAATGTACTCCTCTAGAACAAAGATCTATGTTGTTTGCCTACTAGGTAGTGAGGACACTTATTTGTATCCTTCTGAAGAGATGGTAGCCCATGTACCATATTACACCAGCAAAGTGTTTTGAGATATTTGAAACTTACATGACCAAATCTCCGATGCCACAACTATGTTGAGGTGGAGTTCTTAGCCACAAGTGCTTGATCATCTTTGTGAACAAAATCAAGTTGGAACATGCATCCCACATTGGAGGATTTTGCAATTATTTTTGAGCCTCTTGATTTGTCTCGAATCAAACACATTTTCTTGCCGGATTGACTATCAAATTCAATTTTTAGGTTGTGATCAAGGAGTTGACTAATTGAAAGAAGATTCTTTGTCAACCTAGGGACATATAGGACATCTGATAGTCTGCATTTGCATGAACCAAGGGGTAGAGAAATGTTCCCAATCCCCTGAACTGTATATGAAGAATCATCTCCCAACAAAACATGATTTTTTGATGGTGTGTCCCTCATTGAAATAAATCAGATCTCTGTGGCTGGTCATGTGTCGAGTGGCTCCCAAATCAACATACCAAACATCACTAGATGACGTGGATGGTTCACTTAATTAAGAAGTGAACAAGAAGTATTCATTGTCTGATTGTTCTTGTTGCTCAACAATATTACCTTACTAGTGGGGTCTTCTTTTCCAGTTCCCCTTTTTCTACCCATGATTGTTGTTAGAATGTCCCTTGTAAGATTGTTGTTGTTGAGGTCTAGAGTTTTTGGATGAACCTTTCTTGTAAGTATTATACCAACAATCTTGTAGGTTATGTCCTCTTTTACAAATAGGACATTACTTCTTCTGTTGTCTGTCCCCTTGATACTGATTTTGATTTTGGGACTTCTGATAGGAATTAGGTTTTCCTTTACCTTTTCCTTTCCATTTTTGATGTGAAGATAGTGCCTACTCCTCTTCATCATCCTTATTGTGCATTGCTTCCTCTTGTCATAAGTAGGTTTACCAGTTTGTCAAAACCAACTATCGTATCTGACACGTTTAGTGTTGTGACAAAAATGCAGTAAGAAGAGGGGAGTGCTCTCAGAACAATGGGAATGAGAGCATCATCTGTGACTGGTTCTCCTAGGGCTAGAAGTGAAGCCCTCAATTATGTAACTCTTCTTAAGAAAGCTTCAATTTTTTCATTTTGTTTGAACTTTAGTGTGTGTAACTGACTCTGCAAATTTAATATAACATTCTTATTCTTGGCCTCATATACTGTGCTCAATTTATCCCATGCTTCTTTCACTATTTTGGCATCTCAAATGTGGGGTTGCACATCATCAGACACTCCAAACAAGATGATGAGTTTGGCCTTCTGATCTGCTTTATCAAACTACCGTTGTTGTGTTGTATCAGTAGCTGATCTAGTCAGAGTACCATTCACAACAGGCCATATTTCTTCAAACTCAAGTTGTGTCTTGATTTTTGTCTTCCATGTAGCATAGTTGTTTCCTCTGAGTAGTTAGTGAATCCGGAAGAAAAATTTGGGGGCATTGGTGCCCATTTTGTAGAGATCACTGATAAGGTTTGGCTCTTATCACTCCAGGTATTAGGTCTCCCAATCTATATACCATTAGTCCGATATACCAAACCTTTCTATATATGTACCCTTCCGATATACCCATCGGTATGTGGAAGAATCTCGCCCTTTCTATATACTCCGGTATGTGAAAGAGGCATTAACATACATGAAAGAATTCAATATGTGGTACCAAGACAATATTGATGGGGTCTGTGTGATTATTGACACCGGCTCAAAGAAATATCCTCATACGCATGTGTAACTTCACTATATACTTAGATAATTTCTCAGTATGGATTTATGTTGTGTAATCATTCACTAGATGGATGGAATGGCTCATAGTGTGTGCACTATGACCTTATTACTCCTATCAATTTAAAGGGTCGATGCCCAAACAACGTTGTTGTAGCTATATTAGGTGTTAAGTATAGTAGTAGTTGTGACAACTTTACCTATAAGTGCTTCCCAGAGGCACCGTATATACCAAACGCTGCTGAATGAGATCTAGGATCTCGTGAGTGTTACAGAACCAATTTTATACTATTTTGTATTACAATTCTACCAGTTTCAGAGCAATTACAAAGTTTGTAGTTGACTATGGCAACCTATGTAAATTAGTACAATATAATGCAATATACAAATTACATTCAAAAATATGGAAAATTTGAATGGTAGGTAATTTTTTTTTGTTTTGCGGGCCCTAGTGGCCTCCTAAGCCCAATACGACCCAAAATGCAAAGAATTAAAAAACCATTAAAAATGCAATTTTTAGGTATCCCCCTTTTGGAGAAAGTTTCTGGAATGAAAAAATAGGCTGAATGGGAGAAAATATTTTTTTACCCTAAATTAGGGATTTCTCGCTAAATTTAGTTAGTTATAACTAAATTTAAATTTCCCCATAAATTTAGCGGTTTCACCAAAATTTTGCCAAATTCAAAAATTTTAATTGGGGGTGGGATTCGAACCCCAAACCTCCCACTTCTAAGACTTTCTCTCTAACCGCCTTGGCCACTTAAGAGCGCTTGATATAAAAGTGAAGCAAATTGTAATTGAAGTATATGAAAAAAATGGCTTACCTCATTAAAAAGGGATGTGGTAGAGGTTCCACGTGGCCTGCATGTTTGAGGTGAGATTGCATGTGGATTGGGCTTATTCCAAGTGTAAAAAATGGATCTAATTGTTATACCACCATTTTGATTTTAATCACCAATTATTTTATTTGTTCCACTGTATATTTCTATACAAAGTTCAATCTTTATCTCTGTTATTTGCTATTTTTTTTTATATTGATCTGACTAATTTTTGGTTGTGTTTGTATGCAAGTCTGGCTTGGTTCATTGTTGGAGGGGTCCAGCTTGAAGAAGGTTCTCTTTGTATTGTATTTCCTTCACCGCTTTAGATTTCCACGTCTTTGAGTATTCTAACCGTTGTGTTTTGTGTGCAGGGTCGTGGTAATTAGCAGGGACGTGGTGGAGCGTCACTTGCCAATGCTAGACCTGACAAACAATGTAACTCGGCATCCAAATATAGCAAAGAATCCTCCAATTATAACAGCCTGGTAGTATTAGCTAAAGCTAATACTGGAGATTGATGATGATTTTTTTTTTTTTTTTGTATATGTATAAGCTCCAGAAACAAATTTTCCTGGTGCAGATAGCACCAAGGCAAAAAAATTGATTTCTGTTTACCTGGAGAATGCACAGAAGGTTGTGAGACCGTAGGGAGGTCAGGAAGCTACAGGAGTAAAGACTTGGTTTCCTGATGTTGCATATTTCTTCTTCCATGAATTCTCCTTCCTCTGCAAACTTTCTCCAACCTTGTTAGAAGCTTCAACCAGCTCTGGTACCAAATGAAGATTCACAAAATAGGGATGGAAGCCTATAAAATATATTAATGTGAAATCAACAGTTTACATAGAAAAGAGCTGCAATACTTATAGGTATTGTACAACTGAATACAAACAAGAAATAGAGTTACACAGGTGCAACCATATTCCCAAAACTTCCAACATCTGGGAAGTATAAAAATATAATCAAACAATTATATTGTTAAAACAATATAACAGCTCCCGTAATGTTCAAATACAAACAAAAGGATGGTTATAATTAAATATAACCATATAAACAATAAATAATAAATTTATTAATATGCAATGCATAATTAATTAGGATAATAATAATATTTTATCCTAATAGTAAGAAGGCACTCTTCATGTCCATCTAGTATATGGGCCACCCCGTGATGTAGCAATAAGCAAGTACAAGTGTACATAATTCATCTTGGAAATGAGTGCAAAAGTCTCATAGTAATCAATACCTTCAACCTGTGAAAAAACCCTTGGAAAGAAGATGAGCCTTACACTTGTTAATGGACCCATCAACTATATATTTGGTTCGATATACCCACTTACACATAACCATATTTCTTCCTTTAGGAAGAGATACCAAATCCCAATTATGATTCTTCATCAAAGAAGAATACTGCTGCCATCAAATCATCCCACACATGTATCCCATAAGCCTTTGAAAAATACTATGGATCCTCGAAACTACATGACACAAAAGTCCAAAACACGTGAATGTGTGTGATAATGCCTAGTGGGTGGAATATCCTGTATGAAAGGTTATTCCTAGAAACTATAAGACGAGCCCATTTAGGATAGTGACAACATTAGTGGGAATATGATCCTCAATGACATATATAACCTCCTCATCAACCTCCTCAAATAAAGGATCCTCAAGATGAGATGATGAAGAAGAAGGAGACATGGAAGAAGATGAAGAATCATGAGTAGTTAAGTGCCCATCAAAATGAACATGTGTTTGAAAAATAACATCATGAGTATCAAGATCTAAAAGTCGATAACCTATCATGGCATCACAATACCCTACAAAGATCAAGGGTTTTCTCTTCTTATCCATGGATTTCATTTTCTTCTTTGGAACAAAGGCCCAAAGAATGGCTCCCAAATACTCAAAAAAATGAGACATATGGCTTAGTGTTAGACCAAGCTTCCTCTTGATTCAAATGCTTAAGTGATTTGTGTGGTGTGCGATTCTAAATGTAGTTAGCATAATTAACTACTTTTGACCAGTGGATAGGAGGTAAATCTCTATAATGCATCATACAATTAGCCATTTCCTTCAAATTTCTATTCTATTTCGCTAAGTCATTCTATTGTGGAGTATGAGGAACATAATGCTTTGGTGAATATTGCCTTGAGTTGCCAAAAAGTCAAAAAAATCATTTTGAAGTACTCCCCCATTATCCATACAAAGGTTCTTTATACAACTATAAGATTATTTCTTGACAAAAGCCTTGAAGACTATGAAGTGTGAAAAACATTACTTTTGTACTTGAGAAAATAAACCCAAGTACGCCTCAAGAAGTTATAAATAAACGTAAGTGCATACTTAGCTCCTTTAAAGAGGGGGTAGGAAAAACCATCAAGTCATTATGCACAAGATCAAGTGGTGAAGAAGCTCCCTAGACAAATTATTAGGAAATGGATCTTGGTGTTGTTTCCCTAATGCACAGCCATGAAAACTCCCTCAAGACAAGAAACTATAGGAAGACCATCAACCATACCATGAGTGCTCAACTCCTTTAAATATCTATAATTGAGATGTCCAAATCTCTTTTCCAAAGCTTACTCTCTAAATCTGCATGAGAAACCAATCTTGTCCCTATAGAGGAAGTGTCATCAAAACCCTCAAAGTGATATATTCTAGAACTATGATCAACAATACCTTGAGAAAAAAGTGAATGAGGCTCCAACAAAGTTCATACTTCTTCCCATGTGGTGTAAAAGTGCTATTTTTCCTTGACCGACAGAATGACAAATTGGATATACATAAAGCAAATTTGTGGTGATGTTAGGAACATATAGTGCATCTTGAATATTGCCACCATTAAGGGGTATATCACCTTTTCCCTCAACAAAAATAAAGTAAGAATCTCCAACCTTAATTTTGGAAGTAGAACTCAAACCTAGAGAAACAAAAAAACTCCTTGGAAGAAGTCATGTGATGAGAAGCACTATAATCTATAACCCAACTATCGCAAGTGGTAATTAAGATCTCCTAACAACATTAAGTTATTTTCTATGTTGATTAGAAGGAGGTGGAATGGAGATATAAATTTTTTTCTTTCTTTATTGTATCCTCTAAGGCTTGCATTCTCTTATAATACCTTTGTTCTTCATAACCAATACCCCCACAAAAAGAGCACAAAAGGCTAGACTTATTCTTGGATTTAGAAAACTCCTTGGGTTTTGATTTTTTTTATTTGGGTTTAGGAGAATTTTTACATGGAGAAGGGGTGGATTTGGTTTTAATTTTTGGTTTTCCCTTGCCCTTAGGATTAGAAGCAACTAATGCCTTTTGAGAGGTGGAAGCCACAAGGTTAGACAATTTGGATTCTTCCTTAGTAAGTCTTTCGAAAAAATGTTTCTAAGTCAAGCATTTTGAATGTGTCACCTAAGGCATCCATGCTAGAGAAAAAGGTAGAAGAAAAATTTGAATGGTCCTCTCAATTTAGATAGAATCAATTAAACACACTTTGCATCTTTATTATCTCTTGAATCCCCTTTAATTATGTCAACAAATGCTTGAACTTGGTAAGATAGTCTATAATTATTGGAAAATATTTAGGTTTAAGAGAGTCGATCTTAATTTCAAGTTGCATGTCTTTCATATGATCTACCTTACTAATTTTTTTTCTAATTTCTCCCATATTTTGAAAGGAGAGTCACATTTTTCCAATTGAAACAAAAGACTATCACTTACATAAGTTCCTATCAAACCCATATACTCATCAAATTTTCACTGGTACTAAAATTTCTCATATTCTCTAGTGAACACTAGTTGTTTTGAATAATTTAAAGCCCATAATCCTTTCTTCTTCATTATTGTTTTCATTCTTGGTTTCCGTGTGTGGTAATTATGTGTTGTTAATGTCTCAACATGATCTAATGAATAAGTAGATAAAGACACCATTCTCAAAAAATACCAAAAGAAATGTAAGAACCAATTACAATATGGTAATTTATAATTATCTTGTGATTCTCAAAATGAATATTTCCAATGGAAAGAACATAAAAACAAGCACTTTTGCAAAAACAAATGGCACTCAAAACCAAGTTACCAATCAAAAGATACAAGATTTTCAATTTTATGCTCAATATTTATTTTAGTTTCCACTAAAAAAAATAAAATGATCTTGCCTTCACCACACAATGAAATGGGGTGGAGTTAAGCACCTACTAGTAGGAATCTCAAACTTAAGCCCTCATATGACCATACCATATGAAACAAGGCTAAGGATTTCAATGGGTGTTTGCATAACTTACTATTTTGGGGGGTGTCACTTATTTTCGAGAAAGTTGCATCCAATTGCTCCTTTTGGTAAAAATTTCTATTTCAATACTATGTAGATAATGACCTTCACGGTAATAAAATTGTATTCAAGAAATTTCTAGAATTGGTTAATCTGTGCATAAAAACCCGCGGACCCCTACCAAAAAGTAAAGAAGTGTCTCTCAAACAACAAAATAACCCAAAAATGATGCCTCTAGAAATGGTCAAGTTTACAATCAAACTTAGGTTTTTGGCACCTTGTGAATCCAATGGAAGTATTTGTTTTGCATAAAAATGCACACATCAACAAAATACAAAAAAATCCGAATATATGAATATACAAAAATAATATATTTGAAAATGAAACTTATTGATAGATATCAATAGAAATCTCCTTCTCGATACCATAAAGGAACAATAACCAAATCATACCAAGCCAATAACTCAAATGCTAATCAAACACAATGATCCATAAGATAAAATCACTTTTCCGAATAAATTTAATAAAACCTTTACGAACAAATGAGAAGCAATATCATATATTATTATAGAACTCAATGAAATAGAATGAGAATGATCCTTGCTTATATAAGAAAGGAATAACAATCTAAGAACCCATCAAGGTCATAGATAAAGATCAAGGCATATATCGTAGATTTAGGAAAGAACTAGACATCAAGGATCTAGTCAATACCATAGATCAAGAAAATAACTATACCTAACAACTAGATAATATCTCCCTAATATCTAAATAAAATAAAATAAATATCCACACACATAAGTCGGTGAGGATAAATACAATAAAGGTAAATAAAGTACCTAGGTGAACATGAGATAAGGTAAATCCCTGCTCTAACAAGGAATCCCAACTCATTTTATTTATTCATAGTTTGTTTCTTATTAAATTAACTTATTATGCTTTTTCTTTATCTTATTTCATAATAACTATCTGAATTTGAGAGAATATAGTGGAGAAAATTGAGAGTAATTATTAAAAACAAGTCAAGATGGTAGATTTAGGAAAGAACTAGACATCAAGGATCTAGTCAATACCATGGATCAAGGAAAGAACTAGTCAATACCGTAGATCAAGAAAATAACTATACCTAATAACTAGATAATATCCCCCTAATATATAAATAAAATAAAATAAATATCCACACACATAAGTGGGTGAGGATAAATACAATAAGGTAAATAAAGTACCTAGGTGAACATGAGATAAGGTAAATACCTATTCTAATAGAGAATCCCAACTCATTTTATTTATTTATAGTTTGTTTCTTATTAAATTAACTTATTAAGTTTTTTCTTTATCTTATTTCATAATAATATCCAAATTTGAGAGAATTTAGTGGAGAAAATTGAGAATAATTATAAAAAACAAGTCAAAATCCTATATTGCTAACTCAAATGTGACAAACTATAGGAATTTTACACTAGCGTACTCTTGTGTGATCTAGCTTCACTCATGAAGTGTGCTAGTTTAGAACTTAACATGCTAGGGTATCTTTGTATGCAATATTGTAGCTCTCTACGTGTTAGTGTAATCTTTTTTTCCCTTTCGCACCTTGCATGCACTAGTGTAACTATACACACATTATTGTCGGACTATATGTGCTAGCATTAATCAACTTTATGTCCTCCTTTTTATTTTTTCCTTTTTTACATAGACACGTTCCCCTTCATGTGCTAGTATCCTTTTTATGTAGACATGATCCCCTTCACATGCTAGCATCCTTTTTACGCATATATGTTCATGTTAACATGATATTGTCTCTGTCATACTAGCGCACTCTATTACACGCACTAGAGTATCATTATATGTGCTAGCATTATTTCCCCATGGTTTTCTAACTTCTATTTTTTCCAGCAAGTTAAATTTTTGACCACTATTATAGATATCTTTTAATCCTTTTCTTGAAGCTTATAATTAATTTATTTAAGTGATTATTTTTCTTTATGTTGTTATTTAAATCTAAATCTTGAAAAAATTGTGTATGGTCTTTTCTCACACTTTTACAAGTGATCTTGAAAATTAGAAACGTGAGTTTGTCTTTGTGTTTTTTCTTTTTTTTTTACGTCAAGAAAACTATAAACTCTTTCCTTACATGACGATATCTACAAATATTGTTTTCAAATTAGTACTACTAACTATAGGTTTCCTTTTCTTATGGAGTTAAGAAACAATTATCACCCTTTTTAAAATTTATAAAAGTATCTTAATTAAATTTTCAAAGGCTAGTTGATTCACCAATCTATTATAACTATGGGAAGTGCATAGCCAGGGCTAGAAACTTATTGTGAGGAGTACCATAGGAACCCAAAATAGTTGGCACCTTGAGTGAAATAGCCAAAACAATGGGATCCCCACTGAATTGAATAGTATACGTTTGTGACTATCATCGCAAAATTATCCATCCATAATGGTGGCCCTAGTTTGATCCTTTGAGTGAAGTAAAATCTGGCTTATTGTATTAAGAAGGGTAAAGTAAATCTGACTACTAGCATTAGTATACCTAATTCATTATGATAATTCCTAACATTTAGAGAGATATATATTTTACAAGAATCCCTAATCGACCAAGCCAAATTAAACTTAGAGGCCTTCCTTATCAATGTTAATTTCACCTATGTCATGTGTTGCTAATGAATTTTTGTTCCACACTTTTATCATACAAAATCTAAACACCTATCTTTTAGATTAACTATCAATGTTCAAGTCTTGAGTTTTGGATACCCATGTCCTAACTTAAGCACATTCATTCCACATTTGAGTCTTAACCTTTGGTACTTATTGTATCATGATCAGGACATGAGAATTTTATCAAGCCTTCTAGTTTACCATCCATGTTGTTAAACTCTAAGAACTTCCCTATTTTACGTGTAATAATTTAACATGCAATTTGTTAAGATTCGT
Source organism: Taxus wallichiana var. yunnanensis (assembly GCA_018340775.1). Classification (NCBI taxonomy): domain Eukaryota; kingdom Viridiplantae; phylum Streptophyta; class Pinopsida; order Cupressales; family Taxaceae; genus Taxus; species Taxus wallichiana. The sequence goes on from CM031239.1 coordinate 936,993,085, forward strand.
GTACTCTCATTTACATGCTCTTCTATCTTAGCATTCAGTTTGTTAAGGGTTGAGTAATTGATCTTTATTTTTAAATCTCTTCTATCTTAGCATTCACTTTATTAAGGGTTGAGTAATCAATCTTCATTTCTAAGACTCTTCCATCTTAACATTCACCTTTTTAATGGTCAAGAAAATTAATCTCATTTCTACACTCTACTATCTTAGCATTCAATTTTTTAAGAGTAGAATATTTCACTTTCATTTCCTAAGTCTCATGTATTAACATTTACTTTTTTGAGACTCAAGTAATAAATCTCATTTCAAGCTCTTCTAACTTAGAATTTAATTTTTAAGGGTTGAGTAATCAACCTTCATTGTTGAAATCTTATATCTTAGCATTCAATTTGTTGAAGGTTGAGTAATCAATTTCATTTCCCAACTCTTCCATCTTAACATTCACTTTATTAATTTGAGCAAGTCAATATCATTGTATAATATCTTACATCTTAGCATTCACTTTGTTAAGGGTCAAGTAATAAATTTTATTTCCAAACTTTTCTATCTTAGCTTCACTTTGTTAAGAGTAGAGTGATCAATCATATTTTCCTTAAACTCTTTCATGTTAACATTAAATTTGTTAATGATCCATTAAGTGGTAGTGTTTTTCAATCTAAATTTTAAACCAACGGATCCTTATAGGAAAATTATTTTTAATGCCTAAATTTAAAACCCGGAGTTAAAATAAAATTAATGTGGAAATACAATTACAAATAAAATCGCACACTACACACATGTTGATAACAAATTTTATAAAATGCATACGTCTCCGTGAATTCATTACATGACAAATCAATTCATTATAAAGTTTCGAATGTAAGTATAAATTTAAATACTTACAATACTATAATGAAGTTTACGATCCACCATGACGTTGGGCCAATCAGTCCAACATACCCATACTAGTCTTGGAAGGCCTACAAAATGTTCCAACATGGCCTCTCGACTTCACACTTCCCATAGAATTCTCCTCTATTTCATGGCCTCCAACCTCTATATAGAGCTAAGTAGATAGTTTATGTAAATGAAACTACCCTCTTGTATAATTCCCGTTGTTGTACAACATTCGGTCTCTACATAGAGCTAAATAAGTTTTGGAGTCTATCATCAAGCTTGGAAACAAGATCCTCCTCTCGAAGCCTCGAAATCTTGCTAAGTCCTCCGATAGAGCTTGCTACAATATCTAGCTTAATAATGCCCGATGAATAAAGAATTAGATCTCCCATATAGTGATTTTCCATTGTTTGAAAAATCCTCTACTTCACTCCCGAGATTTGGAATACAACATGAGAAAAAAGGATTTAATAGCCTTTATAAAATAATAACGAGTTAAATATAACTCAATAATGTCTTATATACCTTAAAATTTTCAAAAGGCTCTCTCAAACCCATTTGAACTAAGATTTTTGAATAAGATTTGAAAATAAACTTGTGTGTGTATAATATGGGGTTATATACTAGCCCTTGCCATGAAATAAGGGTTAAATGCCCTTATCAACCAAATGATATTACCTCCGTGAGTTGGGTGAGTTGGTTGAGACTTTGTCTGCTTGCAAGAGGTTGGCGATTGAAACCCAAAATGCTATTTTTGACTCTACCACCCAACAAGCTATCACCTTGGTCCCAACTTGTCATCCCACCTTCTACATCGAGGTCTCCATTCCTCACACCATTTACATCTTGAACATCCACCTCACCGCCAAGCTCCACATCGGCCATTAACTCCCCATTTCCTAAGTTGTCCTCCACCGCGAGAAACCTTGTTCCAAGATCTCCTTTCACCATGGGTCATTGTTAGTTATGAGGGAATAGTCCCATATTCCTTGTGAAATAATTTGTGGAGGTATTAATATAGAATATAACCACCAATTCTATTGTGGCTTTGGCCACAACCGATCTCATTTTCCCTCTCTAGTATATGCATTGAGGTGTTTGAAAAGTGACACCTCTAAGTAGTATATGGCATATAATTTCTTGACTCACCATGAGCTCAATCCTCATCTCATTCTATAAATCAGATCAAAAATAAATTTGACTCGGTTTATAGCTCAATCTACAACTCGATGAGACAATGAGAAAAATTGAGTTAATAACTAACTTTGGAAACCAAGTCCCCTTCTAAAACAATATAGTGGACCTCAATGTCAAAAAAAAAATTGACTATCAAAGACCAGAGGTAAAAAAATACCTTTAGTTAATTTTATGCCACTTTTTGATGTCATGTTGACCCATTTACCATTTACAAGATGCCCAACCACTACTTCTCATGTGCCCTAGATTTTTCCTAAAAACTCTTATTATTTTGCAAATTGTATCTAGAGCACACGGTGTCTATTTCCATTGTTTAATATACCACCTAAAATATATCTACTTATTCTTCTTTAAGGAACAAGTTTAGGTAAATTATTTGAACACCCAAAGTGCGTAAAAGCCTCAAGATCAAACATCCCCAATAAGGAGGATTTTTTCCACAAAAATATGAAACTATTATTACCCCAAGATCTGGAATTTTACTTTGCACTTTGCCTCATGGAGATCTCGGTAGTGGATTCTACGACATCTAAAAATGCTACTCCAAAATGGCCAAGTTATGTCATTCCTTTCATATGGAAAATTATCATTTCACTACAAGAAAAGTCATCACACGAAACAATCATTTTTGAAAAATACATCTCCATGCCAAGTAGATAAGTCTAATTTATTTGGTGATCTGCCCTTGAATTTTTTTGCACCGGTTTTACATTCTCTAATCTACAAACACAATATTTCCCATGTATGGATCTTAAATGCATCCTATTAGCAAATACAATTTCATACGAAAGATAATTCAACCGAGGGTTAGTTATACTGAACACCCCTTAACAACCCGCATATAATGATGTCACTTCATAATGGAGTTACTTAAAATGTGAGAAAATCCAAGCATGATAAAATTGTTGCGAGAATCTCCTCAACTAGTACTCCACAAATTCAAAACTAAAACATGGGTTAAATTTCCTTATATCAATTAATATGAATCCACAACAAAATATATTAATTAAAGCATATTATCATCAATCATAAATAATGCTATACAAATCTATCCAAAATAATTTATTTTTCATTGTCCATATCAAAATAAAATGGACTCATTTGTGGACATTATGTGGATAGATGCAAGGATTCCTCATTCTTGGTGGGTGAATTAACAAATTTTATATAAATTAACTCTTTCTTACCATTTCTCGGATGGCTTGTTGGATGAAGTTTCCATCATCTCTCAACCTTGTGTCCACTCAAATGAAAATTAGTGCAAACGTTCCTCTTCTCTTTTTTCTTGGATGAGGAATCATATTTACCATTTATCACCTCCTAGTGATGAGATTGTTATTTAGCACCTAAAGATGAGACCAAAATAAGTCTCATATATTTCACAAAATAACATTAGTCCTTATCTTATAAAGTGTATTTAGATTTAGTCTTAAGAACTAGATAGCTTATTTAAGATAAAATGTAGAATATATTTGATCTATTTTTAAAAATTTCATTATAATGTGAATATTTTTATTTCTTAATATTTCTTGTAATTTGGAGTGCAGTATTGTGTATGAGTAGGTCATTTTATCTCTATAATATATTCCATAAGGTGTAAGACTCAAAAGAGTGCGGGGATCACATAGCTAAGAGCATATGACTCACAAAGAGTGCAAGACTCGCATAGATAAGAGCACATAACTCACAAAGATCACATGAATTGTATAACTAAGAGAAAAGGAATAAAAAAAAGTTCAAGACTGTGTAGACACAAATCGCGCACTTAGGTACATTTCTAGGTCCCAAAAGCATACTAGGATTTATATGATTCCTAAGCAAGAAAGTTGGTGGTTGAAGATTATCTTTTCCCTCTTTTCTTTGTTTCTTAATTTCTCTTTGGTCTTACACACCCTACATCCCACCAAAAGCTTTTACTAATGTATATTTAATGGCTTGAGACTTAAGATAAGCAGAGCACCCATGTGATCCTTTCTCTTATGGGTGCCTATACACACCCAAAAATACATGTGCTACATTATCATGGAAATAGTTACAATAGGTCCCTAATGATGATTCATATCCTTTAAAAATGTGTTCGAGTTCCTAAACCCATTCACAGTACATATTTGTATCCTAGAAATCCTTATTTAGGCTTTGCACGCTTTCTTCTAGAATCCCACTTCATTGATGCATGTTTTGATCTTAGTGTCAAAACCACCACCATGCCTAGGTGGCATTTTTGAAACCGGCACCCAAGATTGGGAGGAGGTTCCATGTTTATCACCCGACTTGGGAGATGGTATTGAAACTTCCACCGAGGCTTTGGTGACAATCTTGCAATTTTCACCTCTGTGCGGGGTGGTGGTCTTGTATTTTTTCCAGAGCCTTGAGGCATGATTTAAACATGTGACAATTCACTTACCTTGACTTCCAATGTGCATTTGTGAACCAAATTTCCTAAAAATAGTCTTGATTGCATGGTATTCCTTCCCTCTTCTATTTTTAAATAGATTTAATTAGTTTGAATTTCCTCTTAACCCAATGATTTGGCATTCCAAGAATGCCTTGTGCATGAAGGCACATCCCATCCAATTACTATATATTCAATTCTTGTATTAAAGTAAATTACATGAGATCTTTGTGTATTTTGCATAGTATTGTTGCCACAATCCTATTGGAAATTATATAGCTAAACTTTGTTCACTTGTGTTATCTCTCTTCAACTTACATTACAACCAGATTTACCTTTAAGCTGTCATTGCTCAAGGACCTTCTCCTGCTACTTCCTTTACATTCCTAATTCCTTGGACTCATATGGACATAAAGAAAGAAAGGATAAACTTAGGGAAAATTCATCACACATATGGATTTACCTCATTCTATGAATTCCAGGTTGGATTTGTTGTTTGATTTCCTTCATCACTACAATTTATCATTTTTACATCATATCAAATAGAGTAGAAATCAAATTCCTTTCATTTCAAGTAATTATTTAATTTCTAAGAGAGTTTAAATCATTAATAGTAGATCGCGGTGGATATCCTCTTCTTCCCATCCATATGGATCGAGGGAGAGAAAATCTATATGAGGTTGTCTACATATCATAGATCATTTGGAAAAGTTCTTGTTTTAAGTTAGTTTAGTTTCAATACACTTAGCATAGGTGAATAACCACACCGGGTTATTTTTCTTGTTTAGTTTTAGTGTAGGAGTAGTTCAATCATTTAGAATAAAAGTAAATTTTGTTTGTGATTATAATTTTTAGTGTTTTTGTTTTATTTAGGTTATTTTCCTTTCAAAAGTAGCATTGATTTTTAGTTTCATCTTAGTTAATTTGGACATTTCAAACTAGTTTAGCACTTAGATCCGATTAGGTAAACAAACCATAGGGAGGATTAGAGAACTAGAAAGTGACCAAACTTCACAACCGACACATGGAGTAGGGAAGAACATGGGTTATCTAGTTGAAAACAAAGGATACATCCCTTCCAATGAGAAACCAATGCAATATCCTATACAACAAGGTTATCTCGGTTCATTCAAATCTAGGTGATATTCTCACATGATTAGACACACTAGGGATGGGTCCTCATCCTTCTCAAGCTTATCCTATGCAAGGGATGGCTGGAAGTGCATTCTCAAAGGCTCCCATAATAGGAAATGCAACGTTCCCTATTTTTATTACTATTAGTACATATCATGTTACTATCCCACCTTACATGCACATGTATTCAAAAAATCCCCAGATGGACCCATATATCATTCCTACTCCCTACATGTCATATCAAGGGACCCCATACATTCCTGTCAATACTTATAATGCAACTTATCCAACTCCTCCTCCTCCACCTCCTCATCAAGTATCTTCAATGGTGGAACCTTGTATAATGGGTAGATATGTTGAGTACTTAAAGGAGCCTCTTGACTTCACCATATGTGGTGTCATGCTTCCATGCCCATTGATGAATCTTCCAAAATTTAAGGGAGAAGGAGACACGAATGCTCATATCAAGGCCTACACTACTAATATCATGGAATTTCTTCCTTGGGATGTTGTAGTGGGAAAGATATTTCCAAAGAATCTCGAAGGAATCACAATGGATTGGTATTACCATATTCGGTAAGCTTCTATACATTCCTTTCAACAACTATCTTCCAAGTTCATTAAATCATTTGACATGAACAAGTTGTTATGTAATAGGGATTAGGGAGTACCTACATATTAAAAGGAGAAAAATGAATCTTCCACCCATTTCATTCAGAGATGGCACTAAGTTCTTTATTCCACTAAAATTTTTCCCAACATGGACCCGATGGAACTTTGTGATCTTTTCCTTCACTCGCTCAATTAATGAGACTAGGGAGGAGAATCGGAGGTTTCCTTTCCACATTTAAGAGGAAGTGTTAGAGGGTGTGCTTTAGATTGACCAATCCTCTATAGAAAGTGGGCATAATATTTATGACCCCATGGGAAATTGGTATCCCCAAATAAAAATAATGCAAACTATCAAAACAATGTTGCCAACAACAAAGGACCTAAGGGTGTAAATCGTAATCATGGTGCTACCACAAATAGTGATATTGATAATCCAAGAACATTGGTTTTCAAAACAACAAGTAATAATAACAATAACAACAACATAGGAAATCAAAGAGCCCTAAAACCATGTCTTTTTTAAATAAGTTGATTTTAAGTGACCCCCAAAAAATAAAATCAAACCCAAGGTGCAAACCAGTATCAAAACTCTACCCAAGGGGCAATGAATCATGGTTATAATAAACAATTTCAAAACTACAACCAAGGTTATAGTCAAAAATAAAAAGACCCTTATCAAAGGCTAAGAGATTAAAACCCCAACATATATTGTGGTTTCCATAAGGTTCGAGGTCATGATGATAGGACTTGCCTCGATTATAACAAGTTTCTGTAAAGACTTCCTAAAAACCAAAGACAACTCTTTGTAGACATGTTCCTATCAAATCCTGAAACAAACCTATAACCTAGTCATACCAGACTTATCACACCTCAAAATGTGAACCCTAAACATCCTGGGGATTCCCAAGTGAATCCTCAAAATATAAACAAGGGTATTCCTATAGGAAACAACAACCATGAAGCCTCAACTTCTAAAAACTCTTAGGTTTCTCCTAACCTTGGTTCAAATGGTAATACAAAAATCTTGGGGTTAGTCGAGCTAGAAATTAATGCAAAAACTTGGATGGAGTAAATTTCACAACCCTTACCTACTCTTTCCTTCCCACAGGATGACGTTCCTACAATCTACAAAACTAGTAGGAGACTATGATTTAATATCAGATTTGAACAAGACCTTTTCTCACATTTCCTTTATAGATTTTCTAAAGAATTCACTTGCACATCATTCTCCATTGCTTAATGCACTAGTTCTTGGTCATCTTATCCATGTTGTTCCACCTCTTAGTGCTCAAATAAATCATATCGACTGTAAATACATCCTCTAGGACAAAATGATAGGGATAGTGGGTTTGTTTTTTATATACACAATATTCCATCTAGCATTGAAATTACCTAAAGAGGTGATTGTGGTTTATTTTTACAAGTCTCGGGTTTATAAAAATTGCATTTAGAGAGCCATTATTGATGATGAGGATTACGTAAATGTGGTTCCCTTCTCTTTCGATAGAATTTGGGATATGGAGAGACAAATTTCTCCTCTACAAGAAACATGTTATAGGGGTACAACAACCTTAAAGTGACCTCGATTGGAACCATAGTCCTTCCAGTCACGCTTGGTCCAAAAACCATGTTGACAGAGTTTTACATTATCGAAATGGAAAAAATTATAACATGATCCTTGGGAGACCCTAGATTCATTGAATGAAAGTTATCCCCTCTACCCTGTTCTAGGAGATTAGATTCCTCCATTTAGGGAAGGTCTTCATCACTCAAGGGGATCCTAAGCCCTTTGATATACACTTAGAAAACCTCAAGAAGAAGAAAGGAGTCCATACAGAGTATGAACTTCCTATGAATCAATTAAACAAACCACCTCCATCAAAATAGGTAGTATCGATCACTTTGGGTGTGATGAAGGTTGAGTTTGTTGACCCAAAAACATTCAAGGTGGAAAAAATAGATTAGGGTAAAAAAATACATCACAATAATGTCTTTAAAACCATAGCGGAAATTATGACACTCTTAGAGAATGATGATCTGATCTTCCTCCCATTTGAACCACAGGATGGGTAGTCTTCTCGGTTTATCATCTCTTCCCTCCGATGACCTAGGTCTAGTTGTAAACAATATAGAATTAACAAGTGAATAAGGGAAATTTTAGATTGAAACGATGCCCATCAAAACCATCTCTTATGGTTTTTCTATTCTAAACCCCGGTTTCAACCCATGTGCATCTGAAATTAAGCTTGCCCATATCCATGGGGCAAGACCTTATCATTTATCAAGGTCACAAGTAAAAACAATGCTCTACATAGGAAATAAGGACGAGCAACATTTTCATCCTCACCAACACACCATGTCTCAAGAACATGAAAAATAGGTGCATAAACACCTCTTTAGAAAAATGATTTTAATGATTAGACATATAAAATTCTAGGAAAGGGTTGTAGGTTTAAACCTCGAGTGGTAGGCTCTTGTTAGGAGAATGGAAATTTTGAGGATCATGGTTCTCCACTATGTACTTTTAGGGGTGAAGAATTTGATATTATTCAAATTTCTTCACCTTATCCATCATGACATGTAGTTTCACCTGCATTTTCATATGTAATTAATGCATCCGTATTGCATTTTCATTTTTGTTTCATTTCCTAAATTTGTGATCAAGGGACTTATTATAGTAATTCCTAATTTTTTTAAAACATTGGTAAAACATTCAAATCATAGCTCTTCAAATCCTCATGGTATCATTAATTATTTCCAAATTATTTCATCATTCAAATAAGATAAGACAAGTTATGAAAATTATCTTACCAAATCCTACATACTTTGTTCTACTTAACTTTTAGATTATGTGTCTTTTCCCCATTAGTTTGTTAGAAGCTTCTTGGTGTCATATCCTATCTAAAAAAAAACCTCTTTGTAAGAAAAACATTGTTGAGCAGATTTCTTGTTCACCTATCTCACCTATGGTGTTGAGGGCTTCCTACTAGTTGCATGGGGTTGAGGCTAGGGAAAGTTCTCCCTCCTAAAAGCACATATTAAAGTTAAAAAAAGAGTATAAATGGCAAGTCAAAATTAAATTAAAATATCATTTACACACTTCCTTACCCTACCAATCTTTGGTGTTGAGCTATTTCTTCTTACTTGTGGCGTGAGGTTGGGAAAGAAAGGATGTACCCTTACTCACCTATGCCTTGTCCTTGGTGATGAGCCCGTAATTCCTACTTGTAGCATGGGGCAAGGTGTAGGTGGTCTCTATAAATAAATCAATAAGTTAAAAGTAATTCATTTAATAAAAAGTTCTTTGAAATCATAAATCCCAACAAAGTGAGTTAGATGTCCAAAATTCCAAAAGAGTTTAAAACCTCAAAACCAGATTTTTCAATGAAGTAGCCATCTCACTGATCTAATTTTAGATAAAATGGAACGCAATTCAAATTTTAAAATATGAAGCAAAATTGAGTAGAATGAGGTTGTAGGGTCTCAAAATTTGGTTTTTCCAAACCCTTGTCTTTCACTCATCCTTACCATTCAAAAATTTCTATAATTTGTGCCCCTTCTAGATCTTGGTGTTCAACACTCACATCTTACCGGTTGCGTGGAGTTAGGAGTGGGGCAAGTTCATTCACTTATCATATCACTCTTTCATCACATCTTTCCAAAATAAAATGAAGTATCTAAAATTTCTTGGATAAACTAAAGTTCAACATTATAGTGTATTTGCATTATCATGTATCAATATTACAAAAGACAAAAAAATCATTTTGTTAGCATTCATATTCACTACATACATTCCGAAAAGCATAGAAAAATAGAAATTCTAAACATCTAAGAGGACACGTGAATCAAATCATAAATGGAATTCAACTCTATGTAAGGAATAACCGAGCCAAAAAGAGATATCTATACATATCATGATGTGTCATAGTTTTGTACAATGCCATCGCACACTAGGTGTGGTCAAAACACTTGCAATGAGCATGAAATACCAAAACATCATATATGCCTCACAAAATGGAGACTAAACAATAAAGGCACTCTACCTATCTACCTCTTTGAGGCCCCTTATGACCACTCTAGCTATGAATTTCTTAGGAGTTCTTCTCAAAAGCATTCAAACAACAAAGGGCCAAGCCTAACGCAAAATACCATTCCTAAATCCATTCCAATTCAACCATACTCACAAATGAAATGGTCACCATGGGCCCAAAGCTAAAAACAAAATCACAAGAATATGTGCAAATGAATTGAAAATAAGTTGTTTTGATATATATATATATATATATATATATATATATATATGTGCTTTTTAAACCTTGTTTAGTGTATGTGTCCACAAGGTGGAGCAATGCAGAGGTAAGTTCTTATCCCCACATAAATGGTAAGTCCTCTTAAAATTTTAATTTAGTGTTTATTTTTGAAATTTCATCTATCTGCAATTGAGTGTTCTTTTTCCTTTTGTAGGTAGCGGGAGTTTGGATGGAGACATTTTTACAAATGGACATGCCAAACACAAATTCTAACTCCCCATTTTGGGAATTCCATACCCAGACTTTACGTTTTACGCCTTTTATGGCTAAGATGCTTCTCTAAGGGGGAAATATACGCACCAAAAATTGCATGTGCTACATTACAGAAATTGACATAATAGGTCCCCAATGATGATTCATATCCTTTCAGAAGGTGTTCGAGTTCCTAAACCCATTCATAGTACATATTTGTAGCCTAGACATCCTTACTTATCCTTTGCATGCTTTCTTTTAGCTTCCCACTTCATTGTATGCATGTTTTGGATGTCAAAACCACCACCCTTCTTAGGTGGTGGTTTTGAAACCGCCACCCGTGCTTGGGCTGCGGTTCTATGTTTGTCACCCCTTGGGTGGTAGTTCCATGTTTATCACCCGGCTTGGGCGATGATTTTGAAATTTCCTCACGAGGCTTGGGTGGAAGTCTGTGATCATCACCCTTCGTAGGGCGGGTGTCCTACGCTGTGATTTTCTTAGAACCTTCCATGCATGATTTAAACAAGTGAAACTTCACTTAACTTGACTTCAAGTGTGTTTGTGAAGAAAATTTCCTAAAAAAGGTATTGAGTGCATGGTATTCCTTCCCTCTTCTCCTTTTAATTATATTTAATTAGTTTGAGTTTTCTCTTCACCAAATGATTTGGCACTCAAGGCTTCTTTATGCATGAAGGCACATTCCATCCAATTCCTATATATTCAATGCTTGTATCCAAGAAAATATCCGATAATTTTGTGTATCTTGCATATATTTCTGCCACAATCCTACTAGAAATTTCATAGGAAAGATTTGTTCACTTGTGTTATCTCTGTCTAAGATATGTTCACTTGTGTTAGCATTGTGAAAGCTCTACCATTTCTCATGTGCCTTCTCTTGCTTTTCCTTTGCATTCCCAATTCCTTGGACTCATATGGACACATAGAGAAAGAAAGGATAAACTAAGGGGATAAGTCATCACACACTGGATTTACCTATGTTCTATGAATTCCAGGTTGGATTTTTTGTTTTATTTCCTTCATTTCTATAATTTATCATTAATATCATAGCAAATAGAGAAGAAATAATTTTCCTTTCATTTGCAAGTAATTATTTCATTTCAACAGGGTTTAAATCATTAATATAAGCGCTTCATAATGGATCCTCTTCTTCCCATCCCTATGGATTTGAAGGAGAGAATATCTGGAGGAGGTTGTCTTCATATCATAGATCATTTGGAAAAGTTTTTGTTTTAAGTTAGTTTAGTTTCAATACACTCAGCACAAGTGAATAACCACACTGGGTTATTTTTCATGTTTAGTTTTAGTGTAGGAGTAGTACAATCATTTAGAATAAAAGAAAATTGTTGTTTGTAATTATGATGTTTTAGTTTTTTTATTTAAGTTAGTCTCCTTTCAACAGTAGCATAGATTAATAGTTTCATTTTAATTAATTTGGACTCTTCAAACTAGTTTAGCACTTAGATCTAGTTAGGTAAATAAGCCATAGGGAATTTATGCTACCCATTGATAGCCTCAAAATATCCCCTTTGCCAACTCAGCTACTAGGAGATCATACTACCAGATCTTAGACATTGATCCTACTATAGTTAGCTACACATATTTCAACATTGGATGCCCTAACATGACCTTGAGGGGTAGAGTGCGATTGAAGGTTCCATGTCAATTTTCATCTATACAAATTGGTGAACCTGATGTGAAGGATTAATTCCTTCTTGTTTCCTTTTCTTTCATTGTTATTACCTCACCTCTCCATTTCTTCCCCTATTTTGGTAGGTATTTTATACTTTCTAAAATATTTCTAGAAGATATTTTTGTGCACCATTTGGCTTTGATAGATATTACACAAACATTCAACCACAATAGTCCCCTTCTCTTTCAAGGTGGGGTGAAAATTACACAAGTAAATTTCATACCTCCCCTAGTTACAATTGAAACCCCTTTAGTTATGTTAAGGATGGAGGAGGTTGATCAACTATTAAACATGGAATAAGGTCAATCAATGCAAACCACGTTGTTATCACAAATGGAACAAGTTCTTACCATAGATTCTTGTTAAGACCTCACATTTCCATGTAATCAATAGAAGATGATATATTTTCATGAATAGTTAATCCTCTTTTTAGATAGATGAGTCTTTGGATGGAGTGAATGATATAACCTCTGAGATTTTAAATGCCTATCCTAAGATTTTTACTTCTAAGGAACACAAGAATTATAAAACAAACAATTCATGACATGGTATCATGAGCCTACTTAATCAAACCCTACACCATAGGTACCCCAAAAAGGGACCAATGATCTCCCAACAATCTTATTTATACTTTATTAGGGAGGATTAGAGAACTAGAAAGTGCCCAAACTTCACAATCGACACATGCAAGTAGGGCAGAACATGGGGTATCCAGTTGACAACAAAGGATACATCCCTTCCAATGAGAAACCAATGCAATATCCTATACAACAAGGTTATCCGGCTCATTAAAATATTGGTGATCTTCTCAAAGGATTAGACACACTAGGGATGGTTCATCATCCTTTTCAAGCTTATCTTATACAAGGGCTGGCCAAAATTACGTTCTCTAATTCCACCACAACATGTAATGCGATGCTCCTCGTTTTATGCCCGCTAGTCAATATCCTAGTACTATCCCTCCTTACATGCACATGTATTCAAAAAATCCCTAGATGGACCCATATACCATTCCTACTCCCTAGATGCCATATCAAGGACCCCATATTCCCATCAATGTTTATAATGTAGTTTATCCATTTCCTCTTCCACCTCCTAATCAAGGATCTTCAATGGTGAAATCTTATGCAATGGGTACATAACCGAGTACTTAAAGGATCCTCTTGACTTCACCATACGTGGTGTCATGTGTTCATGTCCATTGTTGGATCTTACAAAATTTAAGGGATAAGGAGACCCAAAAGCTCATATTAAAGCTTACGCTACTACTATTAGGAATTTAAATTAAGATCTTTCCAAACAGAAGGAATAATGGAGACCATATTAAAAGCTTTTATCATTTATTTAAATAGATTTTTTTAAGTTCATCAAATCATTGACATGAACAAGTTGTTGTGTACATGGATTAGGAGTTCCTACATATTAAACAACAAAAAAATTAAATGATGCCCATTTCATCATAGAGATGGCACCAAGTTTTCTCATCTTTTGCAAGTGTGCCCAACATCGACTAGATGGAACTATGTGATATTTTCCTTCACTCACTCAATCCGAGATACTTAGGTAGGAATCCCATAGGCTTCCTTTCCATAGTTATGAGGAAGTGTTGGAGAGGGTGCTTCGATTGACCAAGCCGTTATAGACGGTTGGCATAAGATCTATGGTCCAAATGGGAAATTCATATCTCTAAATCAAAATAATGCAAACTACCAAAACAATGGTTCAACAACCAAAGACCTAAGGGTGTGAATCAAAACCATGGTGCTACTACAAATAGTACTATTAATCAAGATAAGAATGTTGGTTTTCAAAACAATGGTAACACTAATAATAACAAAAACATGGGAAATCAAAAGCCCCTACACTATATCTTTTGTCAAATAAGTTGATGTAAACTAAGCCCCACAAAAACAAAAACAAACCTAAGGCCCAAACTAGTATCAAAACTCTAGCCAAGGGGAAGTGAATCATGGTTATAACAACTAATTTTAAAACTAAAACCAAGGTTATAGTCAACAACAACAAGATTCTTATCAAATTCCAAGAGATTACAAACCTAACCTATATTGTGGTTTACATAAGGTTTGAGGTCATGACAATAGGACTTGCCATGATTGCAACAAGTTTCTATACAGACTTCCCAAAAACCAAAGGAAAATATTTGTAGACATGTTCCTAGCAAATCCATAAATAAACCCACAACCTAGTCATACCGGACTTGTCACACCTCATAATATGAACCCTAAACATCGTGGGGATTCCCAAGTGAATCCTCAAAATATAAACAAGGGTATTCCTATAGGAAACAATGACCATAAAGCCTCAACTTATGAAAACTCTCGATTATTCTTAACCTTGGTTCAAATTATAATACAAAAATATTGGGGTTAGTCAGACAAGAGGTCGAGCAAGAAATTAATGCAAAAATGGATGAAGGAATACGTTTTTGGGCCCCTAACATATTGGCTAAGTACAAGAATGTGTTTGGGCACACAAGGCCTAGTTGGAGAGAAGGGTGTGTAAGATGAAGGTGCGCAGGATAGGGTTTTACAAGGGTTTAGCAGAACCCTTGGCATGTGCATAAGGCTGAGCAAGGGTTTTGGGACTTAGATGCATTTACATTCCTAGCAAAGACATGGGAAAAGCATGACTGACCGCGCATGTGAAGTGGATAAGGTGCCAACCTAGAAACTTGGTGCCCATGAAAGGAATATTCCTTGTGATAGAAGGATCTAGAAAGACATCATTGTGAAGAGTGGAGAGCTCGGATCTAAAAGAGGCATGCTTCCATGGAGGACCACCTTGGACACTTGGCAAATGATCATAACATCGAAAGTCTTGGTGGTGGTGGTTGAGGCTATATATTCAAGTGACCGATAGAAGAAAATGGGTGTTGGTGAAAAATAAGTAGATCATAGGATGGAGATGAGAGGAATAGCTATGTATAAATATCGTGGAGTGTTCTATGCGTTGGGTTTAGAAGATTTTTAGGAGTAATGAAATATCAATGGGATGGGCCTGTGTTTTTCTATGTAATATGAGGGACCTAATTCTAGTTTTGATGCATGACTTTGATTTACACATTTATATTGATCACGTGATGGCCTTAATAAATGCAATGTGATTATTAAACATATTGAATTATGAATATATGTGGTTCCTAGTTTATACTTATATCTATATGGATCCGTTCTATGTATATTTTTTTGAATGCATGTAAACCCTTATGTATTTCTTATCTATTATGGTCCATATCTGTATTTTGTTAATGCTTTCCTTCTCTTAATGGATGCATCATCCTAGAAACTCGTCATAAGATCTCAAGATGAATGCATGGTTCTTTTCCTTTTTTCTAGATTTAAGTATCTATCATAGATGATGCATTCTCACACAACTCACACAAAGGAGGGGTTGATGTGTGTGTCATGCCTCGAGTGAGTATGCAGCACCTGCTGGGTGATAGGCCAATGCGTATGGGATTTTTTGTTCTTTGAAGGGTAAAAAATGACTACATCTTAGTTCCATTGTAGAGACCTATTTTTCAATTTGTTATGAGAAATGACATGCATATTTGTCCCACAGATGTGTGATGACAGAGCGTATGACCTTAGAAAGTGTTGAAGCATGGTTGAAGAGCACGAAGGATGTGTTCGCTCAAATATTCAGCACTGGACCTAAGTTCGATGCACGTAGATGGATAGAAGAGAACCTATACCATGAGATATATGAGACATTCTTTTGTTGCTTCCCATTAGAACTATATGAATGGATTTCATCATATGCATCTATATTGAGCTAGTACTATAGATTACATTTATGGACCCAAGATGACTATCGAGGCTACATGATATAGATCTAACTTGGATGCATGTTGTTGATCATTGGTGGAAGAGAGTGTTGACTGTTATACTCTTGAATATGCCATTTCTACGTATTATTTCCTAAAGTTGTTGAGTTCAAGTTTCGAGGGAACGTAGAGGATCATTTTTGCGTGTTATTCCTTTGTATGAAGATCTTGGTCATTACCTTGTGTTTAGAAGCATTTCCCATCGCTTACCTAAGCTTCTTTGAGCACTAGGAGAGGAATCTAGAGTGAAGGAAGATGGTAGACATTATGGCTGAAAAACTAAAAGGAGGAGAGATGAATCAAGTATAGAAAATCTCATGAAAGGGATATAACTAGACAATGTGAGGTTGCAAGTGTGATGGATCTATGGAGGTAGACATTGTGGGAAGGAGTTGAGGTTCATGCAGAAGACATGGAACCTCAGCGACTTAGTCTGTGCTACCCCATCTTGGGAAGTGCAGGAGAGAGGCCCTTCATATTTTGATGAGATTTTGTTACATGGAGAAAGAAGAGCCATTGGTGTGCATTTGAACCCACATGGTGACCAAACCATGGTGCTTGGTTTTCCAGATCAAGGGAGAAGTATTGTTAACCCAATTAGTATTAGTGGGAGTAACCAATCGGTGCCCAGGAGATATAATTTATTATTTGGAACATCCATGGCTACGTAATCCATTCCTGTATTTGGAGGAATATTTGGTTAAGGTGCAAGTGTGCAAGGATTGGGTAATATGTCTAGGAGTGGCATGGGACATACAATTGGTAGTGGGACAATATCACAAACCATTGGCGTGTAGTTTAGTGGGACACTAGGAACACTAGGTGTGACCACTTCTAGTCCTTTTCCAACTACAGGAGGTGGATTTGGTGGGTTAGGAGGCATAAGACCTGGTGGATCCAAAGGATCTAGTGGAGGAAAAACTAGTGGGAACCAAGTCTCTTGATCGGGAGGACAGTGACCCTTGCCACCTTTTATCCCAAATTCACCCCTTTAGGTATTTTGGATAATTTCTTAATTTCCTCATGCTAGAGCAAGTAGACTTGGTTCAAGGCCCAAAAATCAGGTTTTGGAGTTCCCTTTGGTTTCTCTTTGACTTCCCCATCCGGGGAAAAAATCCATTAAGTTACAAAAATCACAAAGAATTCAAAAAAGAAATCACGGGCCTATTTTAATGCAAATCGGGTCTAAGAGCTATGGATGGAACCAAGGCGGATTCATACAAGGGTTCATCGCACCAAATTCAAGCCTAAAATTCCAAGTATATCGTGAAGTGCGGTTAAATTAGATATTTTTTCTCGGGCCGCACACAGTTCGATTGAGACCGAAAACATGATTTTCCCAAAATGGCCAAAAATAGAAGGAATCGGTGAAGTTGGGTCAAAATTTCTCGGGTAGTCCATTGGACATTAGAACAACCATGACCCAAAAAATCTGAAATGGCTGATTTGCAAAGGAATCGGTTAAATAGGATATTTTTCGTTCGAAGTGCATAGGTTTAAGTGGGACAATCGAGACCCAAAACCCGATTTTCTTGAAATGGAAGAAAATAGTGTGAATTAGTTAAGTTGGATCAAAAGGTCCTAGGGCACACATGGGATAGTTGGGACATAGGTATGCGTGGGACCTAGATGGATGAAATCGCCGCAGTAGAAGGAATTGGCAAAGTCAGATATTTTGGCCCGGGTAGTCTACATGGACGTTATGACAGTGGGACCCAAAACATGAAATCACTATGAGTAATGGAGATGTGGAAAAGGTGGAATTCAATGGCCCTCATGGTCCATTCAACATTGGGATAGCTGGGACAAAAGGACCTGAAATAGCTGAAATGTCCGCATGCAAAGGAAAACAGTGCAAATCAAATCCCGAACTTCAAACGGCCATAACTTTTGACCCCAAGCTCCGATTTTCATAAAATTTGACTTTTGGATTTATTAATTTTGATGAGGGTAGGTATATGAAAATAAATGAAATTTCCTCAACCCCATTCAATCAAACACTTAGTCCCATTAAATGACCGATATGCCTAGCAGACCCAAAATAGATACTCACACTCAAAAGGCCATAACTTTTACATTTCACAATGAAAACACACAAAATTGGTACCATTGGAATCATGGCTCTAGTTATAATGCATAGAAATCAATAAATCAAGAATTTTTTGAGGAATCAATGGTATTTTTCATAAAATGTGGCCAGATTCAGAATAGTGTTTTATTTGGTAACTGAGATGCATTAATGAAGCATGGGCTGACATATTTTAGTGATGCAAGTCATGGGACAATATTGGGGGCCTTTTGCATGCAACATACCATAATTTAACTTCATATATGACATCTTGAAAGTGGTGGGAAGTCAGATTTAAGGATTTCCATTTTCCCTCTCTCCTATCTTTCTCGGAGTGCAGTAAATTAGAGTGTTGGGAAATTGGATGTAAAGGGGAGATAGTTTTAAGTAGAAAAAATCTGTCAAATTTGTTTTGTGAAGCCAATGTGCTACAAAAACTTGTATTTTACTCCTTGCATGGTGATCTAGGCCATTATTCTACAATATATTGAAGTCTGTGCATATCAATGAAAGCAATAGATACAAGTTTTGGATTTCTCTTGCGTTGTTGTGTTTGTTTGCATTCCTCTCTGCCCCTTCAATATCATTGCATACATCTTGTGTCTATTTTTACTCCTAAAGGGATTCATAATCATTATAAAATGTATGGAATACTATTGTAAATGCACTTTCTATTGTGGAGAGTTTTATTACCACTTCTAATATGCACATTGCTTCCACTTTTCACACATTGGAAGACTTTTCTCACATCGTCATTTTTTGGTGTATCACCACTTTAGTGTAGCCTTTGTTTTATACACTCTATGATGAGTGCATTGTTTGGCTCTTTAATATCATTTCTTGGGACATAAATACTCTTTTTGATATGACTTATTAGTATATGGGGATGTTTTGTGTAGTTATATCTTAGTAGGTTTGATGCATTTTCCTTGCTATAGTTTATGAAAACCGATTATCACATGAACCTCCTACTAACTGTCTTTGTGAGATCAAACATGATGATGTGTGTAGGGAATGATGGAAGTTGCTAGTGGATAAGAAGCCGAGTTGAAGCATGCGGCTAAAGACTATTTCCATCAAGTTGACCTATTAGCTGGGCTTGATCCTAACAGCCCATAGAGATTTATGTGTTTTAATTAGAATTTTATGGATAGTGTTTAATGCCACCTGATATGGTGGATCTTGTAACCAACATTATCTATATGAAGACTTCATCTTCAGAACTTGGTAGTACCACTTTTTGATTATTGAAGGAGATTATCTGCATATAGTTCTTGATATCTTTTCTATGTTATGAACTTATTTCTAAGTTAATGAAAGCCACAACATTTTGAGAATCAGAAGTTGTTAATCCCTCTATCCCAAGGAAGAGCAAGGGCCCACTCAACCGAGGAGATACGAGGTTACTTTGAGTTCATGCATACAGTTCTTTGATTAGATTTACTGCAATTGTCATTTGATAAATCTTACATGCATGCTTTGATTAACTGTATTTGCTTTCTCCATTACTGCTTTCACTTAGAATAGATGCTTTTGTTATGCAAATCTAGTTAACGAATAGTCTTGCTTTCTGCTAAAGTTCCATTTATTCAGTTGTGATTTCATTTGTTAAGAATAAGTGTGTGCATATTTCATTTTACAATAGAAGATTAGTTGTTAAAATTCCTTTCATTACAAATAGTTGAATTTTGTAGAACTGTATTTAATTTCCATAGATTTGAACTGCATTTCCATAGAATAGTCATTAAACTAAACAACCCCCCAATAGACCCAACATATAACTGGTTCTCTAGACTCCATTGCATATTGCCTAGGACACAACCCTAGTTTAGAATGACACTGACAAAGATTATGTCAGTTAAATGATTGGAAGAATATGACGACCCATCATTTTTGGTGCCACCGTTCCAGGAGATATAACCATAAGCTCCATTATTTTTTTCCATATGCTATGGGTGTTAATGGAGTTCATATAGGAAACTAGTAGTTCTCTCGGACCTCAATTTAAACTAACCAACCTAGATGCATAGGTCACGAGATAACCAAGGGAGATTTATAGCACACAACATATTACAAATCTCTCTAGACACTTCACAAGGAAGAAACACTAAGAGTGATCTGATTCAACTCAATGCCTAGAACCTCTTCTGAGAATTTTGTATCCTCTTCACACCACTTGGAAATGGGGGACCTTGGGAATGCTGAAGACCAACCTTTAGGATGAACCTTTACATACCCCATTGTCCTCGATGTAGATGAGGATGCACCCATGAAAAACATCTCACCATCCATCCTCCCCCTCTTTCGAGGAATGACCAAAGAAGACCTTGATCAGTTTCTGTTTGAATTTAAAATCTGTGCTAGACATATGACTACCGAACTGACAATCAAAAACTCAAACTATTTCCCTCCACTCTTAAAGATTCTACTATGAGATGGTTTATGGGGTTACCGTCTAACTCCATTAATTCCTGGGAAGCCATGGAAATAGCCTTCCTGGATAAGTACCAAGACTATTGTAGGGGAAGGGATAGGAAGGAAGAGTTCTTCCAAATATGGAAAAAGGAAGATGAGAATCTAGAGGATTATCTGGATAGATTCCTCTTTCTCCATAAATGCAAAGTGGGTATGAGTTACATGCAGACATCACTAAAACAGTCTTTCTGAAAGGACTGGATGAGGAAACCAAGGATTCCCTCCATCTCATGGGAGGAGGAGACATGCATAAACTCACCATGGAACAAATCACTGAGCTATGTAGAAGATATTCTAGAACACGTGGAGGAATATGAAGAAAACAAACATCCAAGTCTTTGGGTACCTCTGAACTTCTAGAAGAAATGGCCAACATGAAAACAAGACATTCTACTACAATTAACATCCACCATAGATGGACTCAAGGCAAAAGCCACCCCTGCTAAAGAACCATTGGACATGTATTTCCCTAAATGTCGGAAGAGACACCCCTTGAGAGAATGTCCTTTGGATGTCACAGACATGTGCTTAATCTGTGAAGTTATTGACCATGACACTAAGCATTGCACACTTTTACCATAGTTGAAGGGAGGTTTGAATGCCATCTCTCAAACAAGTGCTGAATTAAATTTTGTCCAAAGACCAAACAATCAGGGTGGGTTCCCATCTAGACCAACTCAAAATCCCTGGAGAATGCCATGGCCGAATCAAGCCTCTCAGTCTTCTTGGGGACAACCTGAGTGGGAAAACTTGGATGACTTATCCATATCACCACCTTGGAAAAATCCCTACACTCACCGGGTTGGGCTCCACCACCCACATCCAATCCTTGGCACAATCATCAATGGGGTCCTCAAGCAAAAATTTAGCCAAAATCAGTCTTGGGCACCACCACAAAATGGTAATCAACAACGCATGTTCCAACAGACAACCACAACAAGCTTTAATGCCTCCACCTCAAGCCTACCAAAATCAAGGAAAACCAACACAAACAAAACTTTTGCCCTAGTATCCAATCCTAAAAATCAACAAAAAAGCTTTAATTGATGACACAGACTCAGGTAACACCATGCAGGTTAACACTATTGGTAATTTATGACTACGATCTGGCAAAATATTGAACCCTCTGTTGTTATCACAGAACTATCTAATGATGCCGATAAGGAAGAGAACCTTGAGGGTAATATTGGTTCTTCACCAATGCCAGATAAACAAGATGATCAAATACCCAAACAGAATACAACCCCTTTTCTGAGTGATTACAGGACACTCGAACTGTAGATGAAACAAAACTAGTTCAGGAATTGAAAAAAGTACATATTGAGGTTCCACTATTGCATGAAATAAGGGACATCCCTGAACTAAACCAAACCATTAGAAATGAGTGTATAAAGACACCAGGAAGGAAAAAGAAATACCCAAAGACTATCAGAGTCGAAGGGAATTTGGCTGATTTAGTTGTTGGCACCCTTATCTCACCAAAATATGGGGATCCTGGGAGTCCTGTCATTACTATTTGTATAAACAACCAGTCAATATCTAATGTTTTGGTGGATCTTGGTGCTGCTATTAATGTCATCACAACAAAAATGTTTAACCTATTATCCTTAACAGGACTTCAACCAACCAACATTGTTATGCAGTTAGCAGATCAATCCATTGCTGTACTTGATGGTGTGGTTGAAGATATAATGGTCACTATTGAATCATGGGAGTACCCAGTTGATTTCATGGTTTTGCAGCCTAAAGCTTGGAAGTTGGGATATCTAGTCATCTTGGGAAGACCTTGGTTGGCTACGGTTATTTTTACATTGACTATAGGTCAGGCAACATGACAATTCTAAATGGGCAGAAATCCAAACACATTTCATTATATCCTCCTACCCAGCCTTATACAAACAATTGTGACTAGGTATGGGTGGATTCTTTGGATGCTAACTCTTTGAGTTCTTCTTTTCTAGCCACTATTATAGTACACAATCATATGGCGAAGTTGTGGAGTCATATACACTGACTAATTCTAAGGACTCTATGACTACGGAAATCAGCACTATTGCTACAAAATCGGAATACCAACATTAGACATCTCTTCTGCTATTTCTCTGGTAGACATTACCTCTACTGAGTCTAGTAGGAAACTCTATGCTTATAATTTTGAACATTTAGTTCCTGATTTCTATTGTC
The DNA here is from genome assembly GCA_018340775.1 of Taxus wallichiana var. yunnanensis. Taxonomy (NCBI): domain Eukaryota; kingdom Viridiplantae; phylum Streptophyta; class Pinopsida; order Cupressales; family Taxaceae; genus Taxus; species Taxus wallichiana. The sequence goes on from CM031239.1 coordinate 937,016,080, forward strand.
CTTTAACCAAGGTTCTATCTTTTGACAACATATCCATCTGCACATGCTTTAGCCCCATGTTTTCCCATTGAATTATTTTATCACTAGTATAGAGCTTGCTCTTGTGAATGATACCAAGTAGGTGCTTGTCAGTATGGGTAGAGAGCTGACTATAGGTAGTGACTTGGAGGTCAATCAAGAAGCTAGGGTGCTTGAGGTTCTGAAGAAACATTCCCATGCTTTTTCTTGGGATTACACTGATATGAAAGGAATTCATCCTAGCATCTATACACATCATATTTACACTAATGATGACATCAAACCTATAAGGCAGCCGTAATGAAGAATCAATCCAACATTGAGAGACAGTCAAAAGTGAGATGAAAAACTCCTAAAGGTAGGTTTCATCTATCCTATATCTGATAGTTAGTGGGTTTCCCCATTAGTTATTGTTCCCAAGAAGAATGGTAAGTGGCGAAATATGTGTTGATTATAGGGAACTTAACAAAGCCACCAAGAAGGATTATTTTCCCTTACCTTTCATTGACCAAGTCCTAGACAATTTGGCTGGTAAGAAATATTTTTCTTTCTTGGATGGGTTTAGTGGGTATAATCAAATTAGTATTCCCCTTGATTAGGATAAGACTACTTTTACATGCCCTTGGGGTACATTCACTTACAGAGTCTTACCTTTTGGGCTTTGTAATGCCCCTACTACGTTTCAGCGGGTAGTCTTGGCCATTTTTGTAGATCTTGCTAATGACTATGTTGAGGTTTACATGGATGATTTCACTATCCATGGATCCACTTTTGAAGAATCTTTGAATAATCTTGAGAAAGTACTCAGTCGATGTGAACAACACCAACTATCTCTGAGTCATGAAAAATGTCTAATGATGGTTGATCAAGGAATTGTCTTAGGTCACCATGTTTCAGCCCAAGGTATATAGGTGGATCCCAAAAAGATATCAGTCATCACCCAATTACCTACACCAGCTAATTAGATTGACATCAAAAGTTTCCTTGGCCATGCAGGTTATTACCGCCGATTCATAAAAGATTTTAGCAAAATTTACCCCAATGTTTTCATTGCTAACCAAAGATTGTGTTTTTGAATGGTCTCCTTAGTGTCAACAGGCATTTGATTCTATCAAAGAAAAGTTGACAATAGCCCCTGTCTTACGTGGCCTGACTGGGGACAACCTTTCCATATCCACACTGATGCTTCTAATATAGCCATGGGCGCTGTCCTTGGACAAAAAGACTCAGAAGATCATATGTATGCAATTTATTTTATCAGCAAAAATATGACTCCTACGGAAAAGAATTACACTACTACGGAAAAAGAGTTTTTGGTTGTCATCTATGCTTTGAATAAATTTCATCATTACATCACTAGATATAAAAATTTTATTTTACACTGACCACTCTGCCATTTGATATTTGATGAACAAACCAGTGGTTGGTGGAAGGCTTATTCGCTGGTTACTCTTGTTGCAAGAATTCAATCTCACTATTATAGATAAGCCTGGGAAATCTAACGTTGTTGCTGATTTTCTTTCTAGAATAAATGTTTTAGGTGATGATGAAGTAGTCTAAGACCAATTTCTGATGAACACTTATTTTCTATCTCGACTAAGACTCCTTGGTTTGTTGATCTCATGAATTATTTAACAACAGGGAAGTTTCCTGCCTATTTTACTCATAAGGAAAGAAGGTGATTGGTTAGAAATAGTGCAACATATAAATGGTGTAATGGATTCTTATTTAAATGTTGTCTGACATGGTTCTGTAGGTGTGTTCGAGAGGATGAGGTACATGACATACTGCTGTGAGTGTCATGATGAGCTAGGAGGTGGACATTATTTAGTGAAATGAACAATTCACAAGATCCTTGGAGCAAGGTACTATTGGCCTTCCCTCCATAAGACTATCAAAAAGTATGTGTGGTAGTGTGATGCATGCCAATGAATGGGAAAACCTACACTTTCTATGGAAATGCCTCTGAATCCTTAGTTGGTTCTAGGACCATTTGAGAAATGGGGTATTGACTTTGTTGGACCATTTGATCCTCCATCTTTCGGGAAGGAGTATCTCTTGGTATGCACGGACTATGTCACCAAATGGGCTGAAGTTCAAGCATTGGCATCTGCCAATGAAGATGTTGTTGCTGATTTTCTCTACAACCGGATATTGCTGCGATTTGGAGCACCAAGGGCCATTGTATCTGATCAAGGTCCTCAATTTGTTTCAAATATGATTGAAGCTTTCTTGGAAATCTACAGAATCAGGCACCAGAAATCATCACCATATCACCCCCAATCCAATGGGCAAGTGGAGGTAACCAATCGAGAACTCGAGAATATTCTAACTAAGGTGGTCAATGCTGATAGAAAGAATTGGGTACCAAAGCTTCCTGAGGCCATCTGGGCCTACAACATGACCTGGAAAACAACTACTAGTTTTTCTCCCTATGAGCTAGTCTTTGGGAAGAAGCCACTGTTACCTGTTGAGTTTGAATTGTGCACCTGGAAAACAACATTGGAAGTTGGGATCGATTTGGATGAAGCATAACATGAACGAGTGTTGTAGCTGAATGAATTAGATGAAATGTGGATGGAGGCACAACAACAGACATAAATTCTACAACATCAAGTGGAAAACTTGGCATGATGCTCACAAAAAAAGGACATTTCATGAGGGATAGTGGGTTTTACTCTTTGATTCCCACTATCAGTAGTTTAAAGGCAAGTTGCATACATGTTGGTTAGGTCCCTATCAGGTAAATCAAGTGTTTGATAATGGCTCTATTGATTGATACTAATTGATGGAGACAAATGAACTCTTCTGGTGAATGGGCATAGGCTCCGAGTTTATCACCAACCAGTTGGATAAGAAGACTTTCACCAATGACATTTTGTTACAAACAAACATGCATGCTAAGGAGGCTCTTTACCTCTCAAGCATGGAGTAATCAATCTCTTGTAAATTCAATAAAGGAAGATGATCCTTCATTCGATCTTCTTCCCTTAGTTAGTAGTTTTTCTTATTGTTATTTCCAATAAATGCAGGAATTTTCATTATTTCTACAGCCACTAATCACATTTCATCTCGAACTACAAGGTGTAGGAATCTATGGATATCAGCTGACTAAATGTGGCATGGGTAAGTGCATTTTAACTTGCTAATGATATTTCCATGCAAAACATTTCCCCATGTATGCATTTGTCATCATTACGCCATCATGAAATGATTGTTATGGTCATTCGGATCTCTTTCCAAATCCGGCTCTATGAATGATGACATAAAAGGAGTAATGGCTCATAATCACCACATGCCTTGATGTGTCACACTCTCCAAAGTCAAGACAAGGTGGTGCTCACTCCTCAACCATGGGATATGTGCCACGTAAAAATCTTAAACTCACACGGGTGGCTGGTCTCATTCACTATTTTTCCATCATCACCTTTGCTTGATGTTGTGCCACCCAAGGAATATGGTGTCATTTGAAATTTAATGCTTCTGCAACTACTTCTTACCATTGTTGTATGCACATCAAGCATGACTAGTTTTATCAGTCACTAGATGGGAAGTGGAAGAGACGCTCTGTTTTGGTTTTTTTTTTTGCTACCTAGTATTACTCACCTTCGGCTTCAGCATGGGACCGCGAAAGACATCAGAACCTACTTCACCAGATGCCTTACTCCGGAATGCCACCCTTTCATAGGTATTTCATGATTTTGGATGGCTGGATTTCATTCAGCAATTTGAAGGTTTCGATGAGGGCATTGTGGAAGAATTCTTGAACAATTTTGAGTCCACCTATTTGCAAGTTGGTGGAAGACGAGTTGAAATTACCAGTCAGGTCATTTCTGACCTATCTGGCCTGCCAAACTTTGGTTTAAAGGTTATGACAAATGCCCCTTTACAAATCTTGATTGCTCAGTTTCACGATGAAGGAGAGGCACTCCCGGAGGTCATCCTGACTCCATTGGGTGTCTAGAAGGGTGTTAAGTGGACAAGTTTACCTGGAATCTAGAGTGAGATTGTGAAATGGGTCAACCGGTATTTCATATGTGATGGTTAGGCCTCTTGCAGGGGTGATGCACTTAAAATGCTCATCCACCTTAAAAAGGGACATGTCAACCAGGCCCTTTGGGTAAACCTGCCAGAATACCTCACAGACTCCATCATTAAAGTTTTCAGAAGCACCGGTCTCGGTGGAGGCAAGTCTATGATTAAACACCGGGGTTGATTCATCTGTTGTGTTCACACCAAGTCTTCTTTAGACCAAAGTGGAGGCTCGAGGGACGTGCTAGTGGTGAAGGGTCTAGGCAAAGCAATTAAAATCTGGTCTCTCTTTTACACCTCGGTCTACCCTTGCATCAGGCCCTTGCCCTTCACATAGCCAAGCAGAGGTAGCTGATGTTCCTGAGCATGCGGACATAGTTGGTACTCCTGAGGGTCCATCCCCTTCCATTTCTGATTCAAAAGGCAAGTGTACCATGGCCCCATCTTCTTCCATGTAGCTATGGTCCTGACGGCTTAGCTCATTTTTATAGACAGGTGGTTCCCAATCAGAGTTCTTGCTGATGATACCACCCACATTCGGGAGGAACTGCATAAGGAGGATGACTGGCCACTCCATCATCTATTATTCCATCATCTACAGAAATTCACACTATGGCTCCTGAAATGCTTGACACCCAAGTGGTGCCTTCTCACAACTATCTGGAGGAAATCGCACTACTGAAATCTCAATTACAAGGTATGGAAGAAACAAACCTTTTATTACAAGCTGAATTTACACAAAAGATAGTAGAAAAAGTTTGGGAGATTGTTGCCCTGCAGCTTGAAGTGAGTTGTTTAAAGTGACAACATGATAAGAGTCTTACCCTCTTGAATAGTTTCCATAGTTGTCCCTTCAGGAAAGGGAATTGCGGAAGGAAAATCAAAAATTAAAAAAGGAAAAAGAATCTATAGAGGAGGAAAAACAAAAAGTAACATCTATTTTAGACTCTGTTTGTCCTTTGGCCATCAAACTACTATCCTGTAGGAAACCCTCTTCAGTCTACAACATGTTTGTCCAAGAACAATTTTATTCTTGGCGTTATTTCAATTGTGTTCTCAAGCCCCTCACGAAATTCCCAATGGCCCTAGTTTTTTATCAGTTTACAAGTGCAGTACTCCAGAAATTCAAAATTTGCTTTGTGAATTTTATCTACATAACATGATAGTTACCAATGTCCCTGATTTCTTGATCAACCTATTTGTGGGTGATTTTCAAATTAAAGCCTTTCAGTCTGTATTGCGGAATCAGATAATTTGGGGGCAGCAAATGGACATTTTCAATCACACTACTTAGTCCATCAGATTTCACATTCACCCAACTCATCATACAGATGTCACCCTGTAGAAAAACTTTTGATCATTTTACTATCAGGTAGGGGTTGGGGTGAATACTTCTTAGATTTTGCTTCAGTGTGTTATTGATTTTGAAAATTACAGTCAGGAGAAATTTTGGAGCTACTTGGAAAGCTTGTGATAGGAGATGGGATACTTTAAGTCTGCCTTTGAAATGTAGGGAGGTTCTCTCTCCCCAGAATTTGAGCTAGAGCATGCGCAGGGGTGATGCCCTCATCACCATTATCAAACAAACTACAAAGAAAACTAGCCAGAGTACACTGATGAATGGGCAGGCCTCCAAGTATGGCCACCACTCCTCTTGAGCCCTCTCACTACCTGGCAGAACAATGCAAAGCACAGTCCCATGATAGTTTCACTACCTAGGTGGAAATTACCTCCAATACTCAGGGTTGTAAGAACTCCACAAAGCAATACATTGATCAATTCGAGGAGTATGACATGGTTGAACAACTTGGTAGGTGAGCAGGGTGCATATGAGTTGCATTGGGACATGCAACAGGTAAAGTCAGGGGGAAAATGATGAGTGCATTGTTTGGCTCATTAATATCATTTCTTCAGGGAAATACTCTTTTTGATATGACTTATTAGTATATGGGGATGTTTTGTGTAGTTATATCTTAGTAGGTTTTATGCATTTTCCTTGCTATAGTTTATGAAAACCGATTATCACATGAACCTCCTACTAACTATCTTTGTGAGATCAAACATGATGATGTGTGTAGGGAATGATGGAAGTTGCTAGTGGATAAGAAGCCCGAGTTCGAAGCATGTGGCTGAAGACTGTTTCCATCAAGTTGACCTATTAGTCTAGGCTTGATCCTAACGGCCCGTAGAGATTTATGTGTTTTAATTAGAATTTGATGGACAATGTTTAATGCCACCTGATATGGTGGATCTTGTAACCAACATTATCTATATGAAGACTTCATCTTCAGAACTTGGTAGTACCACTTTTTGATTATTGAAGGAGATTATCTGCATACAATTCTTGATATTTTTTCTATGTTATGAACTTATTTCTAAGTTAATGAAAGCCACAACATTTTGAGAATTAGAAGTTGTTAATCCCTCTATCCCGAGGAAGAGCAAGGGCCCACTCAACCGAGGAGATACGAGGTTACTTTGAGTTCATGCATACAGTTCTTTGATTAGATTTACTGCAATTGTCATTTGATAAATCTTACATGCATGCTTTGATTAACTGTATCTACTTTCTCCATTACTGCTTTCACTTAGAATAGATGCTTTTGTTATGCAAATCTAGTTAACGAATAGTCTTTCTTTCTGCTAAAGTTCCATTTATTTAGTTGTGATTTCATTTGTTAAGAATAAGTGTGTGCATATTTCATTTTACAATAGAAGATTAGTTGCTAAAATTCCTTTCATTGCAAATAGTTGAATTCCGTAGAACTGTATTTAATTTCCGTAGATTTGAACTACATTTCCATAGAATAGTCATTAAACTAAACAACCCCCAACAGACCCAATGTATAACTGGTTCTCCTAGACTCCATTGCATATTGCCTAGGACACAACCCTGGTTTAGAATGACACTGACAAAGATTATGTCAATTAAATGATTGGAAGAATATGACGACCCATCACTCTATCTCTCCTTGGTCCCTTGAAAAGTTATATTAGATTAGATAGTTTTGCCTATATTAGATTAGATTATGGCATGTATTTTAGAAGCAAGAACCAAATTTCTCAGGAGGTCTATCTCAAGTAGCAAGTCCCACAACTTGGAGATAGTACCCATGTTATCCAATCACACCATGAGCTCAAGCACACAAACTTGTGCAAACCATAGGGTGTTGTGATTCGGAGATAACACCACCTCCCAAGTGTTCTTTGAGATGTATTTACACTTTCCAGACTATAATGGTATTGAAGATGGTGTAGAGCATGTACACAAGTGTGAGTTACTATGGTGCACGAAGGGGATCACTACCCCAAAGCAAAAGGAAATTCAATTTGAAACAACATTGCAAGGGTAGGGTTCTTGCATAGTTAGTATAGGAAATATGACCCCATTAGACAATGGTAGACTACACCACATTGAAGAACACCTCCCTAGTAGAGTTCTATATCCCTAATTTTGGGTAGAAAAGTATTAGTGTTTCAAGGAGATCCAACAGGAATGGTAGAGAGTGTGCGGGAGTATGACATATGTTTCAAGAATCTCTTGTAAAAACTATCCTATGACATTTATCCCTCTCAACATGCACAATGGTTTTTTCGAGGATTGATAACCCCATTTAAAGGGTTCTGTGCAATAATTTCATAGACCCACGTGAGGCATTAGAAGTTTCCCTATTATTCGAGGCTATTGGAGCTTTGACACGGAGTTAGCCCTTTTCTAGAGGCTCAAATTGCTATAATGGCCAAGCAATTAGAGAAGCTATCTCTAAACTCAAAGTGCATGATTTTTATAGTGGGCTTTGGTGTATAGGATCTGTGAAGTGGAGGGACATGAAAAGGATAATTTCCCTTAGAAAATGGTACACACTATGGTGGTAGAGGCGTGAGATCTTCCATGGCGATCATGATGGAAAATTATACGTGCTATGGTGGGTAGACTATGAGATCTACCATGGGGATCATGATGCAAGTAGATTCCCTTACTCTAGGACATAATCCACAAGAATGTTTCTTTCTATTGCAATATTTGTACCTCTATGATCCATGATACCAAGGATTGTAGACTTATTGATCAAATCCATGATGTTATCGATCTAGGTGTGTGCCGAATAGCCTTGCAAATAGTTCAAAGGATGATGAACAACATTATGAAGGGAACATAGATGGAGGAATGCATGGAAGAGGTTTTCGCGGAGGATTTTTTGGTCGCATAACCATGATGGATGACGAAGTGAGTTCTCATGAGGAACCTGTTATAATTTTAGATCTACAGAGCATTACAAATGTAAGTTCCCTGACTTGTTACAATGCTCATGGTGTGGAAAAAAAAACAAGTACAAGGAATGTCCATAACTTTATGAGTATATGAATATGTAGCACGGGAAAGATAAAGGTGCTTGGATGGTCAGGGATAGAACCTATGCTAGTGACGATGCGAGTAGAGGCCGCGTATGCCCGGGAGATGCTAAGAAAAAGGATACTAGTTTTAAGAGAGGAAGTAGTACATAGAAAGTATCTAGACCTTGCTCATCAGAAAGAAGTATATTAGGATACTATGGATGTCATACAAAGTTTACAAGGAGAGATCCAGTTGTCAGGTAGTGGGAGCAAAGAAGGAATTTTGAGGCTCCATAGAAAGACCTCGAATGAAGTTAAAGAAGTGTGCAAAATGTTAAGGTAAGAGAATATTATTCCCTTTTAGGAGAATGACTGAGAGAGAAGGTACCACACACTAGTGTAGAGCATGAAAGGAAGGTTTTTCATGCAAACCTTCCCCTCATAGCCTTGACTATGATAAGGAGATTACTTTGAATGTAGTTGTTGATGGGTGGATTTTGAGAAATATTCTCATTGACATGGGAGTAGAGGTCAATGTTCTTACCTTAGATGCATGGAATCAAATGGGAAGGCCTACATTACAACCATATTTGAATGTGTTTTATATGCAAAACAAGACTAAGGAAATTCCCATTGGAGTTCAAGGATGTAACTATCACCATCGAAGGGGCCAAGTTCACCGGAGACTTTGAAGTCTTGGTGCTCTCCAAAGAAGATAATTTTCTATAATTACTTGGGTGACCATGGTGTTATAAGGTATATCATTTTGTTGAACAATGAGGAAAGGGTAGTCATCCCTTTGACATATAGGAAGTCAACACCCCATACCGATCCCCCAGGGGAAAAATTCCTTGATAGACTCTATGTGCACTACATCAAGGACCCCGAGATAATTCACCCTCTAAAAGGATTTATCCAATTTGAATATGCTCGGTTTGTGAGTCATACATCCAACATGGCATGTGACAATTTGGGTGCACAGGACCTATGAGTTAATTGGGTGATAACTAAGAGGATCTATAACAAGAGTGATAAAGCATTTCTCGATTAACACCTATGAGGGAATAAGTTTCCCAAATAATCTAGAGGAGCCTACCCGAGATGTTCTTATAGGAGATAGAGGCTTGGTGGAGGAATAAGAGTGAATGATGGGAGATGTTGAACTATATCTTGCTTGGGATGTAGCATGATGGTGGGCTGCACACTACGAGAATCTCTTGGAATGGTGCAAGGTGAGGACCATGTTATCAATTCAATTTTGAAGGAGAAATGTGCCCACTACCATATAAGACTATCATGGAAAGGAACCCACCGCGTCCCATGTACAAGCTTGTGAGAAGGCCTAGATCGGAAGGTGCATAAGCCTTACCACCATCATTATGGGTGCATAAACTATATTCCACATTACAAGGTTGTGCACACGCATGGTATATCCACTCAAAATGCATCACCATATAGGAAATTGGTAGGAGTTAACAGTTGACCTCATTCAAGCATTTGATATTGAAGTATAAAACCCTATGTGGATAAGGCATTGCAGGTTTTCAAGTGCCTTATGATGGGAGATAATGCCATGGTATAAGATAGGCTACTATATTTTCTATGTGATCCCATTTGGAGGAACACTTTGATGAAGATGAATCCGAGGAGATGTAGATTGAACGCCATGCATGGAGAAGTAAAAGTGGAACATAGTTTATGTGATCGATGGTTGGAGATGGAGATTCTAGATGTTAAAAATTTTGTAGGTATGTGTGAATTCATAGATAGCGTTGATGAGAAAACACATGCCTACCATGAGCCTTTGAAAACAAAGAAGGTTAACATTGGTTCAGAGGCAAGACCTAAGGAAGCTATCATCAGAGATTATTTGTGGAGAAGGAAGTTTCAAAGATCATTGATTTGTTATGTGAGTTCCAGGATTTTTTCCCATGTGGGTACCATGAACTCAAAGGCATCCACCATTCCTTGGGAGAGATGAGGATAAAGATGAAGGAAGGTGTGCACCCAATTCGGAAGAGGCCTTATCGAATGAATCCAAACTTTTGCATATGGGTCAAGGAGGAAATAGACAAAATGATAACATTAGGCATCATTGAGGCTATTGAAGAGTCAGAGTAGATAAGCCCAATGGTCATCAGTATCAAGAAATATGGGAGGATAAGGATCTTTTTGACTACAGGGACTTGAATGTAGTATGTTTCATCGATCCTTTCCCAACCACCTTTACTAAAGAAATTTATGAGGGGGTAGCTAAGCACGAAGTTTACTTTTCATGTATGGGTTCTCGTGGTACCACCAAGTCGGGATTGCAAAGGAAGACAAGAGAAAGAAAAATTTCACCATTAAGTGGGGAAGTTTTTCATACATGGTTATGTATTTTGGATAAATGAATGTGCCTTTTGTGTTCTTGTGCATCGTCATGGTACAAGCATTTTAGGACATCATCCATAAGTTTCTCCAATTTTACCTAGATGACTAGACTTTGCATGGATTGGTGAAGGATCATTGTGACAATTTAAGGATGATGTTTGAGAGATGTCAACAATTAAGGATATCCCTCAACATTAAGAAATGTGTCTTTGCTACTCCATTTGGAACCCTGTTAGGACACATTATATGCAAACAAGGCCTACTAGTGGATCTCGCCAAAGTTGCGGTTCTTTTAGGATTAGGGAGCCTACTAATTAGAGCACATTGTGTGGATTCCTTCGGTATAGGGGGTACTATAGGAAATTCATCAAGGTATATTCCAAAATTTTCACACCCTTGTAGGAGTTACTTAGACACAAGAGTGCCTTTCATTGGGGAGAGGTGCAACAGAAGGCATTTAACACTTTGAAGGATAGGCTTTTCATGGTGCCCATATTATATTTTCCTTCTTGGGATAAGCCTTTTCATGTGCATGTTAATGCCTCAGGGACAACTATGGGAGCATTGTTAGCACAACCTAGTGAGGGAATTGTTAATCATCCCTTGTGCTTTGTAAGTAGAAAGTTAAAACCAACAAAACAAAATTACACAACTACTAAGCGCAAAACATTGTTTATGATCTACACCACATGGTGTTTAAGGCGCATATGTCGTTGGGTCCTTTGTTTGGGTCCAATAATTTGAGTTCACACTAGTCATGAAACCACGAAAAATTAATTCATGACCCGAGCACTTATCAAGGGTTAACTCAGAGAGGACACGCAAAGTATTGAGGATACCTTTCCAGATGCAAAAATATTTAGGTTATGGTGCACTGCCCTCACACTTGGAAGATATCACATTATTCTTTAACACCGTTTGGCGCTAGAAGGGATGAAGGCTTTGGAGAGAAAGAAGTTAGAAATACACACCACATCTTACATGTTGATTACTAGAGAGCTATATAATTTTGGTCATGATGAGGTTCTTCACCGATGCATATTGGAGCATGAGAGCATGGAAATTATGGAGGAAGCACATGGTGGAATTGTAGGGGACGCTATTTGGGAAATACTAGCGTGTGGAAGATTTTATTAATAGGGATTTGTGGGAAACCATATACAAGGATTGTATTGAGTTTTGTGAGGCTTGTGACCACTACCAAGTTGCCTTGGAAAACCTAGAAAGAGAGATGAAATTCCTTTACATCCTATTCCAAGTGTATAAATTTTTAAAAAGTAGGCTATAGATTTTATAGGCCCCATTTCGCTAGCCACGCATAGGACTAGATCACACTATATCATCACTTGCATAGATTATTTGACAAGATGGATAGAAGCAGCTCCAACAAAGGATTGCACTATGGAAACAACTACTTGATTCTTATGGGAGAACATAATCAGTAGGTATGGCTGCCCTTTAGGTTTAAGAAGTGATATGGGTACACACTATCTCAATGAAACCATCAGGATTCTATTAGCAAAAAAATTATGGTGGCCCATCATAAGACTACCCCATATCACCCTCAAGAAAATGGAACCGTAGAGGTATTCAATAAAATACTTTTGACTCATACCGTAACCAAGATTTATGATGTTGGTAGATAAGATTGGAATGACAAAGTTTTAGTAGTTTTATGGACATATAGGAAAACCTATAAGAGGTTGAATAATGCCACACCATTTCAATTGGTGTTTGGTGCGAGAGGCTTTCCTATAAGTGGAATTCATGTTTCCTTCACTTATGTATAGTGAGCATAGGAGGTTTGGTTGAATAATAAGTGCTAGAATAAAGAATTGAGAATTTGATGCAATTAAATGAAAGATGATCACTTGTTTGATTGATTTAGAAGATAGAAAATGAAAACAAAAGGTATGGCATTATCGTCACAACAAGAAAAATAATTTTGAGGTTGGCGAGATGGTTCTGTTATATGATTCCAAGTTTTTGCGCCATCATGGGAAATTAAAAGTCTATTATTTGGGGCCCTATATTATCTTGTATATCCTTGAATCAGGCATGTGCTAGTTAAAATCATTGGATGGGATGAGGTTACCTAGTCATTGCAATGGGAGTAGGCTAAAGCCCTACTATAAATAAGTCTTCTTGGTGCTTATAAATAAAGTAGTATTACTAGCTAGCTTAGGATTTCCTTTTATATATTTATTTCTTTTGTTTCCCTTTCTCGTTGTTTGGTTATTTTTATTGTTTTGTTTTGCACTTTGTGCACCGGTAACCACATTACTTTCAAAAGGTTGTGTATGCACAGAGGACCACACATCGGTTAAGTGTGGGGTGGAATAATGTAGAATAGTGCAAAGTTTGAGCTGGCAGTAGAAGTTTTGTTGAATGGCCCGGTTGGAAGAGAAAAAGTGCGTGATGTTGAGGAAGTGCATGGAAAAGAGGTGGACAAGAAGGGTTGGTGTTAGGATAAGGCTTTAGAAAAACCATGTATAAAGAAGGAAAAAGCATAGGAATAAAATAAGGTAGGTGAGAGAAAAAATTAGGTGAAGGGGATAAGTTCCTTTGGTGTTGTTGATGACATGGGTGTAAGAGTCTTCTTTTTAGGTTGGATTGTTTACACGCCACAGGGTTGTAAAATTTTATGTGCAGGCTTGGGTGCATGAGTAAGGGTGCTTAAGGCTAGCTTAGTGGAAAAAGACACATTTAGTGTTAAGTACGGTGGTAGGTGGCATAACATTTAATGTTGGAAAGAAGGAAAATCTATAAATAAGGAGTTGGGCACATCATTATTTTACCTTGTGATTACAAATTAAAAGAAGCTCTTATGAACTAGGGCATCCAAAGAGTTGTGTGAAGAAGAATATGAGAAATCTAAAGTGTGTGACTAGGGTAGATCTACAAACCAGTGTGGAAGGAGTACATGGGTGTGGGAAAATTTGTTGAGGAAGTGTCATCTTGTGGAAGGATTTTTCCAGTTAGGGTTTAGTGGCTAGGGCACAAAGTTAGAAGGGTTTCTTCGCAAGGTTGAGCTTTGGGATTAGACAAAGTGGTAGAGAAGAGCAAGGGGAAGGAGTTTTAAGTGTTAACACTAACCAGAAAAATGACACCAAAGAAAGCAACCATCTCACCCAAGAAATAAAATGGAAAGGGAAAAGGAAAGCAAACAGCCATCATTACGAGAACCAATGAAGAATGGTACGTGGAAATGTAGTACCCAAATGGGGTATTACTTGGAAAAGAGTCAGAGTCACATCTACAAAAGATGACTTTGAGTGATTATAATCATTACACAAACACAACTGAGAAGGAGATGGATTTGGAGTTGGTTCACCCAACCAACAAGAGGAAAATGGAAGGCATGCCAATATGCAACGAAAAGTAAAGTCAAGTTAGAAAAGGCTGGGTTATTCCAACTATATGAGTTACCTTACTTCAGCAAGTCCGAGTGATCAGATCAATGATTGATCTCATACATTCATGAAGATCACTTTTACTTCATGGGGTACAAGATATGCATCACATCGCAGTTGATATCCAAGTTCACAGGCCTCAATTATGAAGGAGACAAAATTGATGACAACCTAAGAGACAAGGAGGGTATCAAGGAGACTATAGTTACATATGACTATAAGAAGGGGTTCGTGATACTTTGACATCACTAAGATACTAGACCCAGTGATGAGGATGTTTGTGTGATTGGTAACTAAGATCAATGATCAGGAATGATGGACCCAAGTGAACAAGGCATGGCTAAATGTATGCCAAAATATATCAAAAGGAACCATCTATAACTTGTCTACTCATCACTGATGAGATCATTAGTAGTGTGAAAGAGGGCTAGAAGATAATGATTATATTATTTTCTTTCTTATGACTCTTTTGTTAAGTATTTTTCCCAGACTCTAGATGCCCTCGGTTGATCAAAAGCTAGTAACGACTAAGTATGAAATGCTCGTGGCGGTCTCCACATGTCTCATAGGAACATCACCAACTTTGATCATTCAATGGGATGTCAAACACGCACAGACACTCCACGTTTCTATCCAACGCATGTTTTATATAGCTCAAAAAGAGATGACCCTAAAGTGCAAGCCCTCCACATGGCCCAAATGAGGAGTCTAATCAAACAGGGACTCAAAGTGGCAATACCAAGAAGGGAGTAGATGTGTGGATTTCTATAAAGGGATGAAATATTTATTCCAAAACCATGAAGGTCAAATATCCAAATTAATAGGGAAGATAGTGGTGGCGTTGCATTTAAAATACTAGGGGCAGGAGCCAAAAGGATAAGTGTAAGGCCTTATTAGAATTGAAGGCAAAGGGTGGTAGCTGAAAGTGATAGAGGAAAAAATATTTCCTATAAAAGGAGGTGAGATAAGAAAAAAAAAGGGGAGAGCTTAGAAGGAGGGAATTCTGAGCCAAAGAAAAGGGAGGAGGAAAGCGAAGAGTTATGTATGTTTTATCTAGCCTTAGCAAGCCTCTGTCATAGAAGAGAAGTGTAATTTGTGCTTTCATGGGCCTTATGTATCCTTTCTCTATATGAATAAAGAGTTCTTATTCTGTGTAAATTGGATTTTCATATGTTTTGAACTTTTGTTTCTTTTATGAAAGGTAGTTCTAAATGAGTCAAGAAATTCATCATGCTTGATGCCCTTAGAATTTCCTTGTTTCATTTATTATTAATCATTTTAGTTCCTCATATTTTTGTATTATCAAAGTAGTAGATCATGTTATTTATCCCTTCAACTATTCTTGATAAAGATCTCAGATATTTTTCATTTCTCTTTTAAATTTGGCACATCACCTATTTATTTCAGTCATTTACATGCTTTTTCTAACCTACTCCTAAAAACTAGAGAAGAGCCAACTTCTTTAAAACCTGGAGGTCACCTTAGGTGCATGTCTCACCAACCTAAGGTTTCCTATGACTCTGATGGTTCATCTGTAAGGATCATCATCAACAGTTTTCCTGGCACACCCGGTGGGACATTAATCCTTCCTATAGGTTAAAGAAGCACCCAAGATTTATCAACGAATGCAAATGAGATCAAAAGTGAGGGAAGAAGGTCTCATCGAATATTTGTATCTATCCCTCCGTGACACAGAAGAGGAAGACAGTTCAAAGGTCTTCATCCCCCTAGACCAGACTCTCTCAACCCCTCCACTAGGTAGGCCCTTCACTCATTCAACAAGGACCCTTAGACCTATCACTATGGCACACCTTCAGCCTCCATTTCGAGACCATTTGTTTCATGGGATCAGGGAAGCCCACTCATTTTTCCCACACCCTGGTGGTATGGAATCATATTCTAGCCAATGCATTAAAAGTGTTTCCCAAGTTCATGGAGAAGACTTCAAAACCCCGAGGAACATCTTTAAGACGTAGTGAAGATATGTGTGGTACATTATATAAGGGATTAAGATGTTTCCTTATGATTACTGGCTGCCTCTTTCAAAGGGAGGGCCCTGGAATGGTACCGAGCCTTGACCCCTAACACTATTGGTACTTGGGACTAGTTGGGAACACCATTTCTAACAAGGTTCAGTGAGAAAGGAGACTTATCATCACTCCTACAATAATTAATTGGTATAAAAAAGAGTAGAAAGAGTTGATGACAGATTTCAACACCCGGTTCCATAAAACTTGGAAAAGGATTCTAGTCTTGGCTAGACCACCTATAAGTATGGCTATTGTTTTCTACTTAAAATCCTTAAATTCAGATATTTCGGTAATGATTCAATCATTAGAAGGGGATTATTTTCGCAAGCCTATAAGTTTATGAGAAGAATCTAATAGACGCAAGGAAGCTTCCTCCCAGAACTCTTTTTCCCATAAATCCTGAGATAGCCCCCTTTCCGCAAGTACAAGCCCAGAGTGAAACCTCAAGCCCTACTTCTCTATACAATTACCCCCAATAGTTGTGGCTCCCGCTCCTACCGCTACCACCTCATCTTCATTCCTTGAGATGGACAAGATGAGAAACATCCTGAGAAGTCTCTCAAATGAGATAGTAAACCTTAAGAGAAATCATGCCACTTATCCAAAGAAAAATTATCAGAATGTCCAAAGTAGCCGACCCACTTACCCATCTACATACTAGAATTATCAGAGGCTACCAACCACTCACCATCAAATCAAATAGTCCTTGTACCCATGCCACTTTGAACTACTCCCCCAAATAGCAGTAGAGAGCTTGTCCCCAGAAAAATCATCTGGCCGAGGAACCTAACACCTAGTGCTTCCCTTGTAATAATCCTCATATGCTAAAAGACTATCCCCAAGGGAACTTGCAGCTAAGGATAGCGAGAAATGAGAAAGAGAGGGTTATGACACATGCATGTAGTTGGACCTCATCAATCTGAGGGAGCCCAAAGTGCTGCTTTCACCACCCAAATGCAAGGAATGTCTTTAGAACAAGAGGCCGAGATTGCACCAGAGCATGCCCTTTTCTCCTAGGTAGAGGGGGAGGAGTTCATTTTATAAATGAGGCATCTATTCAAAACTTGTGTAGTTCAACTATAATACTCACTTCAAGAAAAGGATCATTGAAGTAGACACACCAGCTTCTAGTTTGGTTGACAAGGTGTATAAAGAGCCTTCGATTATTATAAGCAGTGCATGTCATTTTCCGAAGACGAAAGAAGTCCCAACCAACTATATAAGAGAAAGAGGTCCATCACCTTGAGAAGGAGAGGACGAAGCATCAGCCACCTCTTAAACCATCACTAGTTGGACCCATCAACATAGTCCAACAACTGAAAAAGGCACCAGCCAGCACATCCTTGTGGGATCTCTTAAGCATTCTCGAGTAGAAGGAGCTGCTCCAAGGGGCATTAAGATTGGAGGAGGATGCAACCATGGTGGGTCCCATGAAAGGACAAGTCAAAGACACACAGGTGCCTTCAAAATCCATATTGCTAAATCAAAAGGAAGAAGTGAGTAAACCAAGGCCCAACCCATTCTTTTTACTCTTATTATAGGAAAGAAGTTACTACATAATTCCATGATAGATTCTAGCACAAGCACTATTGTCATGCCTCAGGCAAGTAGCAAACACTTTAGGAGTCTAGTATGAACCCTTGAAGAAGGGGGTTATGCAACTGGATGGGAAGTCTGTGCCAACCATAGGAATTATCAAGGGACTCCCATTGTAACTCTATTCCTATCCAAATATAACTATTCACCAAGATATCATGGTGGTTAATGTCCCACCGATCTTCGGGCTCTGCCTCTCCCGAGACTTCATAGCTAAAATTGGGGTACATGTCTTTGGATTGGTCCCACTTAATCCTACGCACCAAGTATGGGTCCAAGATGAAGGTCTTGTCGAACCACTCTCCAAGGAACATATAACAGACCAAGTACCTTCTAGTTTTGAGGCCTCCCATGCTATGATCACAAGAGAAGAAGAGCTATATATAGAGGGCAGAGAACCCCAAGAGGGTGACCATCTATCTAATCTTCCCCTAGAGATCCATTTGGAAACTTTGATTCAACCAGCTTGGGAACTTACATCATTTTTGATGAAAACCCCACAATCCCAAAGGTAAAAAGTGAGGGTGACGCACTAGGACAAGCTCCCATGGTGACCCCCAATATGGAGCTTATATTTTGATGGGGCTAGAAGTAAGAATGGCTCAGAGCCAGAGTTTTCCTCACCTCTCCAACCGGTAGGAATATTCTCCATTTGGTACATTTCAGTTCTATTATACTAGTAATGAAGTAGAATACGAGGCCTTGGTGCATGGTTTATGCACCACCCGAAAGGAAGGTATCAGGAAGCTAAGGGTATTCGGTGATTTAGAATTAGTGGTCACATAAGTAAGGAATACCTACTGCCACCAAGAACCCAAGGATGAGATCCTACCAACACTAGGTCTAGGATCTAATAGATGATTTTGAAGCTTTCAACATTAAGGTAGTTCCCCATGAGCAGAATGTAGAGGCAAATAGAATGGATACCATTGGGTCTCAGTTTGACCTAGCCTAGGACCTTCTAGAAAATAAAGACGCCATAAAGGTAATCATTCACCCCTCGATCCTTGACAACCTCCATCATTGGCAGGTGTTTGATAATGACCGACATGTCATACATTTCCTCCAACAATCTGATTAGTTTTTGAATCAACTCCATTCCAAGGTTGAAGAAGCATATGGAGACTAGGTAATATAGTTAAAGATGAACAAGCTCCCAAGAGGAATAATTACACTTGAAAACTTTTTTGACTCAGATGATGCTAGCTTAGATCGAAGGAGGTTTGAAGTAGTAAAAGAGGATTATGTAGAGCTAGAAATAGCCAGGGAAAAATGACTAAAAGTAGGAAAGTCAGTAACCCAAAAGGATAGAGACTGAATCATGGCTTTGTGTCACAAGTATGACAAGGTGATGGCCTAGACATATGACAATGATCTTCATGGCTATGATAAAGATATTATCTAACACACCATTGATCTAGAGGAAGGGGCTAATCTTGTGTGATAGAAATAGAGACCTGTGAATCCTAAAGTGGAGGCCCTCATGGCCGAAGAGTTGAGAAAATTTTTGGAAGCTCGCATCATTTTTCCAATCAAGCACATGACGTGGGTCTCCAACCTGGTTCCAGTAAGAAAGAAAAATGGTGAAATCCGACTCTATGTAGATTTTAGGGATCTGAATAGAGCCTCCTAAAAGACCATTATCCCCTACCCTCTATGGAACAAATTTTATAGACGGTTGTGGGATCCGAGATGTTTTCCTATTGGACGGCTTCTCGGGTTATAACCAAATATGGCTCACAGAAGGGGATCAACATAAAACTACTTTCACGACTAAATGGGGAACTTTTTCCTATGCAAAGATGTCTTTTGGGCTCACAAATGTAGGGGCTACTTTTCAAAGAGCCATGAACACCACATTTGGGGTGTTGATAAACAAGGTAATCCTCATAAACCTTGATGATCTTATTATGTTTACGTAATGACATAGAGGATCATTTTGATGCTTTAGAATATGTGTTTAAAAATGTCAAGAATGTGGGATCTCTCTAAATCCCAAGAAATGTATTTTTGGCATTCCCCATGTAAAAATCTTGGGGCATGTGGTGTCAAAGGAAGGAGTTTCCATTGATCTTGAGAGATTCAGAGCCATCTTGGAGCTTCCCCTATTGGTCAACAAGAAGGTTGTTCAATCCTTTTTAGGAAAGATCAACTTCATCGGTAGGTTTATATCAGATTTTGCAGGGGGACCATCCACCCCATTACTCTCATGATAAAGAAATATCTAGTTTTTAAATGGAATGAGGAAGGTTGGAAGTATTTTGAATTGATCAAAGAGGCTATTACATGGCCCCCATACTCCACAACCCTGACTTCTCAAAATATTTCATCATGTATGTATATGGGGGAAAATAGCATAGCATCTATGTTAACTCAAAAAGGAGAGCGATAGGGGGAGGAACTCCCCATTGCATTCTTTTCAAAAATGCTTCACGACTATGAAACAAGGTATAATTTTTGGAAAGGTAGGCCTATGCCATAGTGAAAGGTTTGAATAAATTCAGACACTTGGTCATACACAACAAAATTCTAGTCATGAAGGCTCACCCCAACGTCAAAGAGTATATAAAGGAGGGTGAGATAATTGAAAATGGGAAAATTGGATAACCAAAATCCTAGAATATGACATAGAGATAAATCCCACAAAGCTCATAAGAGGCAAGGTACTGTGTCAATATTTGATGATGAACAAGTCCTTCAAAATAATTAACGAGTAGAAAAATAATGTACCTATAGGAGGATAGACCCGAGGGTGGTCTCTGACGGAATTTTTTTATTCAAACTGGAGAGTATCCTAGCCATCTCCCCTTGAAAAAGAGGAGGTATTACAGGCAACAAGGGACTCATTTCGCTATAATTGATGGCTTCCTTTTTAAGAGGAATTTTAATGGGTTGATGTTGAGATGCCTGAAGATGAGGAGGAAAAATATTCTTAAGAGAATTACATCATGGAGACTTAGGTGGTTATTTTTCAGCCCAAACCACTCGCTATAAATATCTTATAGGTAGGATACTTTTGGCCTAGCTTATTCACTGATAGTCAGGCGAAACAAACAAATGTAAAGTTTGTCAAAATTACAGAGGTTTATGAAGAAATGCAACATTTCCCCTCAACCCCATTTTAATTAAGGAACCTTTCACATAATGGGGTATTGATTTCATTGGAATGGTTAATCCAACTTCAAGTTTCATACATTGGTGGATTATCACGGAAATTGATTATTTCACCCAGTGGAAGGAGGCAGTCCCACTTAAGGAGTCTACTGAAGATGTGATCCTAAGACTCTTGCAGGTATCACCACTCCTTTTGGTTCCCCCCACACCATTATATATGAAAATTCTAAATATTTCATGGGATAAGGTGTCTAATTTTTAGTCAAACATGAGATATATTTAAAGACATCCTCTAACTATTACCCACAAGGAATAACCTAATGTGATTCTACAATTAAGAATATGATAAGACTCATTAAAAGGATGGGACATGAGCATAAAAGGTTGTGGCATGAGCATGTTAAAATATCCTTATGGGCAGATCAGATCACCCCAAATTAAATCCTAAAATCTTTTCCATATGAAATGGTCTATGGGAAAACGATGTGATGCCAATTGCTTTGGAGATTCCCACATTACAACTGCTGAAAGGATTTGAGATAGAGGAAAATGGAGAAATGTCATTAAGGCTCTCCAAGTTGGTAGAACTCTAGGAAAATATTGAAATCACCTACAAGGCCATGATTAATCACTAAAAAATAGTTAAGACATGGTTCAATCAAAAGAAATCAGAGCCAAACTTCCAAATCGGAACCGTTGTTTGAAAGTGGGATGCTAGAGTAGCTAAACCCGGGAACCATGGAAAGTTTGACCCCTTATGGACTGGAACATTCATAATCAGTGAATGCAAGCAACATAAATCATTCAAGCTCAAAACCATAGTAGGATATCCTTCGGTGATTCCAGTAAATAGGATCCATGTGAAGCCCTACGTTTAGGTATCTTCTAAAATTGTATCATATGTATATATTGTTTCCTATTTTGTGGTTTTTGTTTTATTTTGAAGCCTCCTATTTCATTGGATGTTTTTTCCACGTGCTCCACCACCCCTGTCCATGTCACTTTTGATATATCAAAGAAAGCATCCCTACCATCTTCCCACATTAAAGTCGTCATTGAAGATAGGGGCCTCTTTCATAAATAAAAGATCTACAATCAATTCAAGATCTATCAAATGTGCCAAGTTTGGTGCCTTAGGTCTCTCACTTAAAGGAAGCATTATTAGAAGTAACTCCGGGTATATATGATTTTTAATCACGTGGTAGCAATGTATATTAAAGGCCCCTTAAGATCTATTGGAGCAGGATCATTCTGAAGCATTTAGATTTTCATTAGAAAATATCAAAGTTTCCAAATGCTCGGAGTCATTCGAAGAAATTTAGATCACCATGGCTAGCACCATCTCCAGCTCTGCTTAGGTAACAAAGTATTACATAGGACAGTCCATTCCTCCTATAAAACACCATCCAAATTTAAAATACCTAGACCCATTATCTCAAGAGTATAATGACCCTTTCGCTGGTCATCGACCCCACCGATGATATATTCGAGCCTAGTCTCAACAAAAGGTAGAAATTTTTGAGAGAAATAGCATGCACTGGTTTAACCTTCAGGGAGACTTGGATTCATTTGATGCTAGGACCTAGAGCACTAATCTTTCCCAATACTAGGTTCTTCTCACACACCCATGCCCAGAGCTCATACAAATGTGTGTGGCAAGTTTTAACTCAGAAAACCATACCATCAAGGGCCAGAATTTAGCTATTGTAATCACACCAAAGGCCATCAAGGACATGTTAGCCCTAAACTATGATCAGTAGCCAGTTTCTATGATATAGCCAAGATCCAAAATGTATGGGTCCAATGTAAAATGAAGGTCGTGAACCTTACCAAGGAAATGAGACAATTAGACTCCAGCGCATCGGGGGTTCCCAGTTTTCTCATCCCTTTAAATTCTCTCAAGCCTAATGCTCAAGATGTCTGCTCAATGTTGGATTTTATTTTTGAGAAGAAATCTAAAAAAGATGTTGAGGATTTACAAATGGTGGCTATATTCTGAATGAGGACCATTGTCAATAAAAAGAACATATATAAATTTGACTTCGTAGGAGTCATAGTAAAGGTCAATTTATGAACACTCCAACATTTCTCAAAGACTTCCACCTTCATGTATTCGTATTTCCTTTTTCACCTCATTATGCTCTAAAATGCTTATTATTTTCATCAATTCATGTCACTGACCTTATGGGATATGGAGGTGAATTCCCCAAATATTATCCCGGTATCTGTGTGGACCCATATACTGTCTCATTCTTCAAACGTCTATGAGTTTTTCAATGCTTTTGTGGAGCCTTTTTTCTAGAACTCGATCTTGAAGGGATCGATAACAAAATCAATGAATTTTCATGGTATATCTTCTCAGACCCATTACACCCCATTAACTAATTCTTTTCTAGAGGTCATTCTATGATTCGAGTCCATGGATTCAGAGACGAATCCTTCATGCTCCTGAGTATCCTCACACCTCGGATAATAGGCCTCGAAGTCACCCGTAAACTCGTCGCACTAGACCTAGAGGCTAGCTCAACTAGAAAGAACAAAGCAATCAATGACCTCCCTTTTAGTAGGGGAGGGATTACTATAATCAAGAGGTAGGAGAACATTTTCTGTTTTAGAAGTTGGCCTCCTATGGCTTTCCCTTGATCCAGGACTCATAGAGGTATGATCTAGATGGGAAAATAGTTGAAGCCCTGTCAATAAATAAAGTAAAATTCTCCTAAAAACATAAACCAAGACCATTTTTTTATTCACGATGAAGCCCCAAGGTTAAAGCACCTGACGAGGTCTTCATCAAACTATAGGATAACCCCACTCCAAACCGGGAGTCATTTCATTTGATGAATAATGCATTTGACCCTACTCTAACGATTGGAAAAGGGATGAAAGCAACCTTAAAAGAGAGGATTAGAATTCTAGGAAGATCAAGGGATTTTGGATATACAGTAGGAAATAAGCCAAACCACATGAACTTCAAGGAAGTTGTAACACCACGAATCGTTGTTACTTCCTCCTAAGCATACAAGTGTTGATATGTGATTTCTGTGTAAAAGGATGTGTTCCTTGATTGAGAAGTCATGCTTGATATGTACTGTATCTTCTTTGCAGATCTTTGACTGAGTCGGATTATGATTGGACTCTTTTATTTATTTCATTTTGCATCTGAGTTTAATCTGATCTCGGAACGAATTATGAAGTTGTTCATCTTTAAGACCTAGCCTTGGATCAGTGGTATTGATCCAAGTGGTGCTTTAAGTTATTCGTGATGAATTAAAAAAAATTATAAACCTTTCACAGGTTGCAAGGTCTGAATTCATTGAATAAAGCCAATCCCGAGTCTAACTCAGGTTGATCGTGTGAAATGGAATGGTTCCCGATATCGAAGTATATCTGGAAGGTCTTGGTCGTGGACCAGGTAATAATTTTGTTGCATATAATTCTGTAGCCTAATGGCAGTACAGGAGTGAACCCTATTCGAGAATGCATGTTGTAGGTCTTTTTCTGAGTATATGAAATGTTAGACCTAACTGGAATTATTAATGTTAGTAACCTAAAACTAAACTTAACCTAGGGGTTAGATTAGTGTTAATCTAACCTAGACCTAGGCTAAGAGCTAATGTTCTAAGTTAGTATCTATGTGCTAAGTGGTTAAACTAGGTGTAATCCTAAATCCTAACCTAAGTTACTAGCCTAACTATTGAGCAAAGAATAAGGGGACCTATGGAAGGGGTGCGAACCATGGGCGGCAGTTTCTATGTTATTAAATGCGTGGATAAGTATGAAAGACAGGTAATTTGGTGGAGGTTTTATAACGGCTATCTTGAGCCGACGTGGCAGGTCGCCAAAATTGGAAATGGTCTTGGAATTTTATTTGTCTATCGCCAACTATGGCGGTCGGTGGCAGTGGAGTTTGAGCGGGAAACTGGGAATTAATGCAATCAATGCACTCGGGCTTCGAGCTCAGATTTCTTGGGGAAGCATGCAAAATGGAAAGTTGATTGTTTGTTTGGTTTTGCATGCGCTCCGGTTTTCCTTCTGTCTGTTCACTGGTTCTTCGCACCAGTCTTCTTGGTGTTGCATGGCAAGTATGAGCGTAACTAGCTCTTTCCTCTGGCAAGGAAAATATATAAGTCATGGAAATAGTAAATTTCTGTTGGTGGATCTAACTTGGAAAAGAAGGAGAAGGTTTGAGCTCTTTCAGTGGTCTGCTTCGAAATTTTAAGCAAATATCCAGGCATGTTAGGCCCTAACCTTTAAAAATCTTGCTGTCTTTCAAGTGATTTCATTAGAACAACTCTGTTCAGATGATTTTTGGAATTGGTTGGTTTCTATGGTAATCTTGTGTGATTTTTGGCACTGTATCTTCATACTGGTTCGGTTTTTCAATTTAACCCTTGATGGGTGTTTATTGTATCTCGAACTGTGGCTATATTTCCTTGTGTTTTGCATTCCGGCTTTAAGTTTGTGAAATATATGAAATGAATGTATGCTAGACCTGCTCTGTGAGAACCCATGAATTGTTCTCGTGATGTGTACAGGCTACTGTGATGCTTGTTGATTTATACTTGTCATCGATGCTTGTTTTTGATACTCGTTGGAGGGAATACAGATGGACAGTTGTTTGATTGTTCGGTTTTATTGAACTTTTTGTTAGCTCTGTCGTGGTTACTATTAGTGGTGGTTATTGATTCTTGTTGGGTTTCGTTTTGTCTTTTAAAGTTATTTGTTAATAAATAACTTGTTGTGTTATTGTATCTCATCGCGACCCTGTTGAGGTTGTTTTTCCTTGCGTTGTGGTTATGGGTTTCAACCCGTTGACAGTATGCAATATGTATATATTTATGTTTGTTGTAATCGAAACGACTCTGTAGAGTCCTTTGAATGATTCGTATATTTTGGGACCACTGTGGAAACTATATATATTGGAATCTTGGTAATTTGTTTTGCCTTAGTCTTAAAGGAGTAACAGGTAATGCGACTTCTGTTATTTTGTAACGAATACCTTCGTTTTACAAGGAATTGTGGTTCAGACTCAGTTGGGTACTTATTATGTTCCACTATGTAAGCTTGAGCGAATATTGATATAAGGGTTCAGTCGGATTCCTTGTTTTGAAATCAGTATTTAGATTTGCTTACCTGATTGTGAATATCGACCATTGTTGGCATGATTGGAATCTTTAACTTGTATTTATCTTGTATTTCATTTTCTGTAGAAGCTTATTCGTGAATACTGATATACGGATTTAGTTTTAAATCTTTGATAAGTAATCAGTGTCACTGCTTCTGTATAAGCCTGATTTTGAACATGTAATGTTTTTGGCTTGGTTGGACTTCTTTAAACAGTTTGACATTATGTAATTTGGATTTTTATTTAGTGAGTCGTGAATACCTTACTTCAAACTCTGAACACGTTCAGATGTGAATACAGAATATTATGTTTCTTTTCTGTTTATCCCAGTTTGATGAGGCTGTGCATGTTAAGGGGATTTTGTATGATTATCTCTGCATAAGTCTTAGTGAAACATCAATTTACTTAATGTCAAAGAGTCTTTTATTGACTGCGATAAAATTGAAGCTCCTTGATTTCGACCTTGGGTCCGAAAGCCTTGTAGTGTTTATTATGGACTAGAAGGGGACTGTAGGTTGATGTATGGGATTGTAACCGTGTTTACGTATTCTGTTGCATGACTATCCTGCCTTGAGCTTGACTGAACTTTGAGCCGTCGACTGCTCCTCGACAGGCGATGTGGGGAATATCTTCTTGTTTGTTGTTTCATGTGAAGGTCATGTGGAGTCTGTTTGGTAGATAGTCATCACTGTTGGCGTGATAGCTACT
Organism: Taxus wallichiana var. yunnanensis; assembly: GCA_018340775.1. NCBI lineage: Eukaryota > Viridiplantae > Streptophyta > Pinopsida > Cupressales > Taxaceae > Taxus > Taxus wallichiana. The sequence goes on from CM031239.1 coordinate 937,042,824, forward strand.
GTACAGAAGTTTTGTTATATTTGATGTTAACAAAACAGTGATTCTTCTTGTGGCTCGTCTGACTTATTCGTATGCATGTAAGGTGAATGTTTTCCATTTAAGGAGATGGTACAGTCACGAACGTGATGAAGGGAAATATGAATGACTTGCTTTCTTTCTCTTCTGTTATGAAAATATATGTTGATATTTTTATCTAACCGTTGGAACTGTTTTGATCCTTTTTATGGAATCATGATTTGTAATGATATTCCTTTTACTGTTGAATGAAATGATCTGTCTGAAGTTTGTTGTTTTAGGAATTCAGATGGATAATTGATTTGGATACTTTCGTTCTTCTTGATTTCTAATATTGTGATGAAATATTTGGGAAGTATTTAGGACTATTCTGTAACAATAATAGAGTTACGCGTTTGTAGTCATTTTTGTATTACATCAGCATAGTCTGAAATATGTATACTTGTTTGGTGAATTGATCTCATTTAAACAGGTTGTTTAATGAAAACAGTTGGTGGATTGCAATTGTTTTAAGAGTTAGTGCTTATCATGCTCAGTTCATCGAACTGACCCATGTTGACTATTTTTGCAGATGGTTGCCGTAAGTGGTAAAAGCATGCAGATCTGATAGGATGATCAGATTGTTTAGATTTGATTTTAAGTAGAATTTCAGTTTGAATTTCTTTAAATGTACTATAAGAGGAAAGATGTTCTTCTTCCGTTGAGTATTGTATCAAGTATGCGTTGAATGCATAAAATGTATTTGATTAGTTCTGAAAGGAATGGAAATTGATATTGTTACTTATGTGTTTGTATTCTTATCTTGATAGTTTGACCTTCTTCGGTTCAAATGATCTAAAGAGCATTGTTATTATTATATAATTTGGAGACTTTGGTGATTATCAATGCAAGCTTTACAAGAATATGTGATTGAATTCTTATGATTGTTTAGCAGTTCCAGTATGTTCTATCAGAAGCTAAATGGAAATTTAGGTAACTGTCCTTTTGGAAGATAGGGTTAAAATATACCTAAGCAGAACGCTAAACAAACTGAATTAAATTATTAATCCCTAGTCCTGATTATGACAGGACAACATTTAATTGGATTCTGAATCATTTATATTTGATACTAATAAGTATGATATAAATTCAGTTATGAGAACTGATATAAACCTAATGGGGTTCAGATGGCAATCTCATGTGAAGTTTATGAGATATTGTCCAATTCCGTTGTTTTAGAATTATGTATATTCTATGAACTCCTTGATGAGACCTTGGCCTTAATAACTCCTCTGTGTAATGGGTTTTATTGAGAAAGGTCATCCTAGGAAGAAGAATCCAGGGATCGGGAAAGGCTAACCTTAGGGGAACGTCTTTTAATATAATTTAACTCTATGTGCGTAATGCTTATTAATACGTAGATCTTTTCGAGGCGGATTTAAAGGTTGACGGCATAAGACAACTGCAGGGTTGTACCTTCGAGAAGATTAGGATCTTCTCGAAGATACCACAATGCAGGTGACTTATGACGACACCCTTTGCATTGATCGTCAAGATTTACACCTTTAACTCGTACAAGTTACTTTGGGACCGATTAGGTATGGGGTCACATTATATGGCTGCCTAGGAGACTCGGGGTATCATGACACACTGGTTTAATTAGGATTGACCCAGTATGTCATCTTATCCCTAGTCCTCGGGAGCATCCATATAACGTGGTCACCTTACTAATCCGTTCCCGAGTGATTAACTTGGGATAATAGGGACTGACAGAAGTCGGTATAAGACATTCTACATAACATAAGAATGGGGTGAAGGACGTATTCCAGATTGACGAGTATGCCATTAAGGAATACAAGACATAAGCAAAGATGTTTCAAATCTTTGGCCAAAGTATCGCAAGCCGATCATTGCGTTGCCCTAAGTCACCTAGTCTAAGGGATGAGATGCCGATGAATAATGGTAACAGATTATTCATTTAGGTTCCTAGATGAGAATTTCGAATCCCAGAATAGGAAGAGAACTCGCAAGAGTGATGTGTTAAATAATAACGCCAACTCTTATTACTCATGAATAGATCGGTAGATTGCGAAGTCATGGAATGAATAGATCGGGGTACTCGAGTCATTACAAGCCTACATATGGTTATTCTGTTATATGAATGGTTATTTGATTTGTGAGTTCTAAATTTTGTATTTAGAACCGGGAAGCATTTATCAAAAAAAAATTTGACTTGTTCTATTGTCTAAAATGAGGATGTTACAGAAGTTCTCTCCGACGATCCACGGGAGGATAAGTTGGAGGCGGAGCATGACTCCCGATGCATAAAGTGAGGATATACTTGCCACGACTTTTGAGAAACCTCTCGAGTCAACCGTGAGATCCTCCAAGCTATAGCAATAGTTACCTAACGTACCTTCATTAGCCACCCCTTTCGTAATCCTCCTTAAATTTTTCCATCACTCGAGCTCTTAGAATCTACTGTAGAGGGAGAGTCTCTCTCGATCTCGGCCCGCAAGAAGCTAAAATCAGTCATAATTCCTAGAAGTCCACCACTTGAGGCTTCACTCTCTATAATGGTTCTATCTCCACCTTCCCATTCAAAAGGAATCTTCCATAGCCCAGCCTCTTCCTCCACCTGGCACTCCTCTACTTCTACAGTACCCTACTACCATTGTGAGTTTCTTTCCTTACATTATCACACCCCTTCTTCATCCCTAGTATCTCGCAATATCCCATTCAACAATGAATGTTCCATATGGCCTACCACCTAGTTTCCCCTTTGCAGAGGGATGCTATCTTCTCCCTTTGTGTTTTAGAGCCAAGTAGAGGCCGTCAAGGTGGCTAGAGATCAAAGGAGATCAAAAAGAAAAAGAAGGAGATGAGAACTCTATCAACTAAGTAGGTTTGATCCCTATATGATCATCAACGGGGCTCCTTAATCATCGCTCACCTTGTCCTCAGTATCTAAGCCCACGAAATAAATGCTCTATGATGATTATTCCATTAGTGCTATTGCAGCGGTGGACCTCGATAAATTATGGCCTCGAGAATAAATTTGAGTTGATGAATGAAACGGTGGCAAGTAGTCACTATCGACTACTTCAAGCTCAATAATGAACTAAAAAGATGCAGTGCCAACCTCCAAAAGGTAGAAGCTACGAGCGGTGCATGGCTAAAATTAAGGCTAAGGACAGAGAGGTAGACTATCTCAAGAGAGAGTTAAGGGACATGTCGACCAAGCAAGCCCTCGCCCGTAATATCTCCATTTTATACCTTAGAACAAGTGAAATTTTTTTTTTTGATAATTGCATCCTGGTTCTAAATACATAATTTAGAACTCACAAATCAAATAACCATTCATATAAGCATAACTGACCATATGCACTGTAATGACTCGGATTACCTCTCGATCTATTCATTCCATGACTCGGTAATCTACCGATCTATTCATGAGTAAAAAGAGTTGGTGTTTTTAGTTAACACTTTACTCTTGCGGTTCTCTTCCCTACTCGGGATTCGTAATGCTCGTCAAGGAACCTAACTGAATAATCGTTACTATTATTCATCGGCATCTCATCCCTTAGACTAGGTGAATTAGGACAACGCAATCAGCAGACTTGCGATACTTTGGCCAAATATTTGAAACATATCTTTGTTTATGTCTCGTATTCCTTAATGGCATACTCGTCAATCTGGAATACGTCCTTCACCCCATTCTTATGTTATATAGAATGTCCTACACTGACTACTGTCAGTCCTTCCTTTCACAAACGAATCACTCGGAGGTAGATTATCAAGGTGATAATGTTATATGGATGCCCACGAGGATTAGGGATATGGTGACATACTGGTTCAACCTTGCAGTTCAACCGAGTGTGTCATGATACCCGAATCTCCAGCAGCCTTATAACATGACCACGTTCATAATCGGACCCTGAGTAACTCGTGCGAGATCAAAGTGTAAATCTTAGCGATCAATGCAAAGGGTGTCACCATAAGTCTCCTACATTGTTGTAACTTCGAGAAGATCCTAATCTTCTCGGAGGTACAACCCTCGCATTTGTCGTCAACCTTTAAATCTGCCTCGAAAAGATGTACTTAACAACATGCGTTACGCACTTGAGTTTAAATTACTTTAAAGACTTTTCCCTAAGGTTAGCCTTTCCCGATCCCTGGATTCTTCATCTTAAGACGATCCTCCTCTATAAAACCCATTACATGGTAGAGGTATTAAGGTCAAGCTCTCATCAAGGAGTCATTACAATACACCCGATTCTAAACAACGAGAATTGGAAAATATCTCATAACCTTCACATGAGATTGCCATCCGAACTTCATTTGATTTATATCGAGTTCTCTTAATCGAATTTATATCATACTTATTAGTATAAGGATATAAATGATTAAGAATCCAATTTAATATTGTCTGTCATACTCGGGACTAGGATTAGTAATTTAATCCGGCTTTTTTAGCGTTCGCTTAGGTTCATTTTTAACCTATCTTTTAGAAAGACAATTATTTAAATTCAATATTGCTTTCGCTAGAACAATAAGATCTGCTAAACACTCATATGAATTCAACCACATTTTCTTGTAAGCTTTCATTATCAATCACAAAAGCATCCAAAATTTTAAAAAGATATCATTGCCTTTCGGTATATAAACCGAAGAAGGTCAACTATCGAAATAGAATACAACACATAAGTATCAAACACTTATTTCCATTCCTTTCAAAATTATACAATTACATTTTATGCAAGCAAAGATACTTGATACAATGCTTAACGGAAAAGAAACATCTTTCCACATACAATACATTTATATAATCAAGTCTGTAATTCATTATGAAACAAATTAAATAATCGATCATCCTCGTCGATCGCATTGCTTTTACCACTTACGGAAACCATCTCGCAAAAATAGTCAACATGGGTCGGTGATGAACTGAGCATGATAAGCACTAACTTTTAAAACAATTACAATCCATCAATTGTTTTCATTAAACACCCCGTTTAAATGAGATCAATTATCCAAACAAGTAAACATATTGGACTATGCCTTTGTAATACAAAAATGTCTACAAATGTGTAACTCTATCATCGTTAGAAAATAGTCTTACTCACTTCTCTAATATTTCATCAAATATTAAGAATCAAAAACGAAAGTATTAGAACAATCATCTTGAATCCAAGATCAGCAATATTGAACAAATCGTCACTTTCATCGAAATGGATTATCATAGAAAATCGTGATTCCACCAATATGTTACAAAAGCAATACCAATCGTTAGACAGATCTCTACGTATTATAATAATAGAAGAGAAAGAACATATCATTCATACCCCCTTTCATATAAGTTCACTCTTGTACCATCTCCACATATGGAAAACATTCACCCAAAGATGTATACCAACAAATCCGACAAGCCACAAGAAGGATCAGCTGTTTTAAATAAAAAGAACACAAAGAAAAACTCATGTACAGTAGCTAACACGTCATCAATCCCATATATCAACCTATAGCTCAATACTAGTTCC
>CM031239.1:937683457-937748894 GCA_018340775.1 Taxus wallichiana var. yunnanensis
GCTCCAAATCCAAAATTTCCAAGGAGAAAAAAACGAACAAGTGACCCCATTCCATCCAAAACCATAAATAAATAGAAATGGAATATGAGTGTGATGAGGTGGCTCCATGTAGGATTCCACTCATCATTCCTCCATTCCCACACTTAATTCAACACACCAAGTCCAAGACAATGAATGAACTTTTAAGAACTATGACAAACCCACATGGCTGACAAAATTGCACACCATGCTTTCTAAGGACCAAATTAATTTATGTACAAGTAAAGTGCAATTATTTTCTCTCTTTTAAACTCAAAAAAATAATAAGCAAGTCAAAAATAAACTTACCAACCCATAGGTATGGTTTTGGGTAAATTTAAGATGTATGGGACAAGCTTAACTTGTCCCACTAGCCACCAAAAAGGCCCCCAAAATGAAAATCCGAATTTGTAAGTTGGGGTGGAGTAGATCACACACAAACCATCACAAATATTACTCACAACAATAAACATCAAACCTCATTATTACTTATTTGTCACAAATTTCCAATTTTAGTTAACCAAGTAAGGAAGATTTATCTTAATTAAAAGACATTATTACATGTTAATAAAATGAAAACAATTCCAAATTTTAAATACATAAAATATTAATAAAGAACATGCCAAAATTAAAAGAAAGGGAACACAATTCACCCCATCACCACACATGTGAGGTCACCCCCATGGGACCTCCTAACTAGCAAACATAACACCACATAACACTACACATGTTGTCAAATTTTTCCTCGTTTCTCAACACTTGGCATCCTTCGTGGTTAGTATCCTATCCCCTTTCAATGTATGTTATACATTATACTACATACCAAATAAAATACCTTTCTTGCCTTTTGGTCGTATTAACAACATCGAGACAATATACATTTAATATCAACAATCATCATTTGAATATAGAAATTATATTATCCATCATCATACAATTAATTTTATTTTGGCATCCATAAAATCATAATTTTACTTAAAACATCCAATCATATGTTATGCATCCAAAATACAACATGTTAGTATAAAATCAGAATATCGACATCAACATATATAATTGTCTATCATCACCATCTAGTGCATCATAATAAAAATGTAAATCATATCATGCCAATAGTGTAAATATCTACATATTCCATCATCTACGATAAAAATATAATACTCTAATGTATAAGTATTCATCCAACATTATCAATCATCATAATGAAATATAGTCAAAGAGGAGTGAGCACTACAAAATTTATCTTTTATCTTCTTCTCCTTCTTACTCTAGGTCCTTATCGTTTCTTTCCCTTTCTTGACCACTAATTTTGTAGATGATCCCACCATAAGATAGCATGACATTTTAATGTCATGCATGAAAATTTTACCTTCTTTTCCTATGATATAGCCTTCCACTTATAAAAATTTCTAATGCAAGTCAATCATTCGATCAACTCCTCTAGTTTTAGGCTACCTCTATAACGCCCGATTAGACACACACTAGAACAACATGATAATTAAAAAACAATTTTGTTTTTACTTGCTTGAAGTATAGAGAAAACCATAGGTGATCAAAAGAGCTAAAAATAACTCACGATATGCTTGACACAACATTGCATTGAGGTTTGAGAATTTATTGTGAATGGTTAAAAATGCACTGAGGCTTCTGTTATCCAATTTTTCCCCTCATGAAAAATCGATCAAACGAAACCTTGAACAGGAGAAATGGAGAGGATGGTTCAGTCGTATGAGCTCACATTCAATCCCAAAAAATCAAGTGGTAGGCGGGCTCAAAAATGGAGAAGCAAGGTCGGAGGATGAATGGCCATGAAAATGTTGAAGAAAATCAAGCCCAAAGTGAGTCAACTCGAAACAAAGAAAAAGAGCCATGGAAGGTAGTATGGGTCAGCTCGGTTCACTTTCAAAAGGTGGAATATAAAGCAGAGACCCTAGGGATGTGTTTTACCCCCATGTGGATCTTAGCACATAGAAGAATCATGAAAAATGCCAAGTGTCCCACTCATCACAACTTAAGGATCTAACTACAAAGGTCCCACCTGAAAATGTTATTTTGGTAGTATATATAGTGGGGCCCTTTACTCACCCAAAGAAAAGAAGCAGAAGTGTTCACTCGAGGTCCAAATTAGCTAAGTACAAAAGGGTTTGGCGTGAAGCCTCCACGTGTCAACCGGTGTAACTTCAAAGTGCAATAAAAAGATAGGTCCCCAAATGAGCCCAGCCTCTCAACATGTCCTTAGCCCGAAAAGGTAGAACTGGCCATTGAAAATTCTAAAGTGTGAGAGGATAGAGTGGAAGCATTCACATGCTACATCAGCCCAAATTCAAAGGTAAGATCCAGAGGAAGGTCTCCAAATGAGCATAGGATCTCCACATGTCTAACAACCGAGAAAGTGGAACCCATTTGTTGAAAAGTCAAAGCATAACAACAGAGCCAGCAGAAGGTGCCATGTGTCATCTCGGAATAACTTCAAAGGGTACAACAAAGGTGGGGTCCCCAAATGATCACAAGTTCTCCACATGTCTAGGAACAAAAAAATTTCACCGGTTTCCCAAAAATGAAGAAAACAAAGTAGGATCGCGGATGATGCTAAGTGTCCAATCGGCATAATTCAAGAATTAAAGAAGGAGGTGAAATCTTAAGATACGCAGGGCTTCCACATGGATCTTGTACAAATAGACTCTTTTAAATATTGTGATCCCACATTAAACCTTGACCCTGACCTTCGACATCTATATCTTTCAACGGGGAACATGGATTTGAACAAGGGAGGATTTTTTGGAAATCTCTTGACGTCTGCTTTGCTCACCTACTTCCATACTGAAAAATACAGTCCACCATTTTTTAGGTTTTTAGGCTTCTCACCTACCACCATAATGAAGTATGGGCTTCCTTTCTTGCCCAAAAAGGAACAACACATGGAGGCATGGGTTTTGCAGTAGAACCCATCATTTTTGCAAGAAAATTCAATGTATTTTTCTTGGGTTATTGGAGAAGAAATCTAATTTCTCCCTCTCTCTCCTTCTCTCATTCTTCTATATATTGTAAAGGAGGGGTATTTTCTGAAAGGTTGGTCATCTTTTCTCTCCTACCCCCTCTCTCTTTCCTCCTTAGCATTGAATGTGGAGCTTAAACCTCCTCTACTTGCTTTGTAATGGCATTTTCATGCCTCTTGCCCACTGATGATGATGTACTGTGTGAACTCATGGAGAAATAAAATCTATTTTGTGATGCATTTTTTCCATCCTTCCTTATTTTATTGTCTCTTCTTACCTCTCACCATTGCAGGGTATACTATGCATACTTTTGATGTCTATTGTAGGTTTTGAGAGTTGTGTTTAATGGGTTTGAAGTGGTGTTCTGTGTGAACTTTATCTTTGGTCTTTGATGCATCTTGTCCATCCTCTCCATTGCTCACCTCTCTCCATTTCTGGAAGTTGAGATTGTGATCAACACCCCACTTTTTCTTTTTGTTATCACCTATGTAGTGTAGGATTTCTTTATTTTCATGCTCTCTCTCTCCATGTCTCCTTGGCATTGTTAGATTAGGAGTAGATAGTCACATTTCCTTCCTTATAAGTAGTTTAGCATTAGGATTAGGAAGAGGAAGCCGACCTTCTCAAGGGACCATCTTAGGTTCGTAAGTCGAGACAAAGATAAGAAATGGTCCCATGTTATGTAGATTACACTTTGGATGCTTCACTCAAAATCGAGGCCATTCGGGGCTCTTATAATTTTTGCAACAACATCTTCACTTGATAAGTTTGATAAAAGTATACATATTAAGTTTCTTAATCAATTTCCTCCTACTTACTATAACTTTGTTTCCTCCAATATCTAATCATTGATTTCACCTTAATATCATTATAAAGACTCATTACCATAAGGATAAAGTTGATTTGTTTAGCTTGGGGTAGTGTAGTTTAGATAGTGCCATGATCTAGATGGTTCACCATGCAAAATTATGACTCAATAAAAAAGTTTACCATTGCACCAACTATATAACACATGGTTATATCATTTCTATTCGACATGACATACGCACCAAAGAAACAAAAAAATTCTATGAACTTATGACTAGGGAACAAGAAGGTAACTAGATTGATCAAGCAATGTTATACTAATCATAAGGTTCTTATATTACATTAAAACCAATCTTAACAATATGGTGATCAATTTTATATTTTCCACGATAGTCAAAACAAGTCAAGGTTTCAGTAGTTATGACAACATTACTCCATAAGACACAATACTAAGGTACTACCTCTTCGAAATTTTCCACCGAATCCCATCCCGAAGTTATACAACAATAAGAATTCGTACAAAGGAACTTCATAACCAAGACTGATGCAATTTCCTAAAATTATTTCCCTCATCTACTCACAAATCCATCTACACAATATTAGCCTAAGTCAGTTCACAAGAACTGAGCATGATAAGTGCTATAACAATAGGACATTGTTCTTTTATCTAACTATTTAAAAAAATAAACACTACTATTTAAGGAAATGTTCCAAGTACTCAAAATAAGAGTAATTAAAAAGACTGTCCAAAAAGCTACAATGTTAGAAATATAAAAGCAGTCACTAATTCTCATTAGGAAACAATTACCTACAAAATAAGTTAAGTAATCCAACAACATAAATTCCACATGTGTTTTAGTCATGAGAATCATTTCAACATGATAACATTTAAAACTACAACCATCTATTAAAGAATATATTTAATAAAAATTTTGAACCAGTCTACAATAATATCAGTTAATTCTACAAGCCATAAGTTATACTATATTACAATCAATCTCCTATCAACAATATAAAAGGAATTGATATGAAAACACAATGACTCAACATGAATAGAAAATTGTCACCTATGTCTCTTCTAACCAAATCCCTTTCACGATCCAAAAGGGATGTCATCAAAATAAATAAATAATTCAATAGGAAAATTAAGTGTACATGTTGTGCATTCCTTAGAGGTTTACTCTAGTCCATTGACAAGATGATTTAATCACAATGATAAAGAACTCTAGGAGGGTCTATCGAAACAAAAATAAATGAGATCTAAAACCCATTTTGATCAATACCTTTCTATTTAACCAAGAGAGCTAGCTAATTATTTGATAAAAAGATTACTTGGATTCTCCCGACACAGGTTTAGGGGAAAACATCAATTCATGCAAAAGCAAGGACTACACTACTCCTTGATTTATGCCCATAATGAACAACATCTATTTTTTTAATTTTTTTTTTTTAGGGGAAACAATTGAATAAAGTATAAATATTTACTTAAACTCTTGAATGAGTATTCATGCAAGAAATCTTTCCATAAAAGTCTCTCATGAAACATAATTTACTCTTGGTAGAATACTCATTCAAGAAACATTTCCATGATATTATGTCCTACAACATGACTTATGGTTTATTATTATCACAGAGTATTGGAAGTCATAACATTTTCAATATTTTCTAATAGTAGGATAGAGATATACTAACCTCGTACACCCCTCTCAAGTGTTAGGAAAACCCGGTTACCATTCCAGCCAAAATGTCCCAACAACCGAGAATTGGTGATTACAAAATAATGTAACCTCAAAGCTAAATTTCCTAGATACTTGTATCAGAAAAATTGATTAGTAGTTATGAACCTATGTATACCGATAAGATCTAGCAATGGTAAGGTCACATTAAGACAAAAATCATGATTTCAGAGCTCAATATAATTCTAAAACTTTGGCAGTCTATTGTGGTAGAGTCAACAACTAAGGAAAATCCTCTAGTAGTTATGGAAAGGCTATTCTGGCAAGGATAAGTTAACCATCCTTACCTTATCCATTCCTCATTCCACCCCAAATGGGTCATAAGTTACCTTACTCTCATCGAGATCTACCTATACTGATCAGGGTTCCAAGTCAAATAGCAAGGGAAAAGTACCCACCACAGATCTGCGTGATTACACAACAAATTCATCCTAATAACAAGATGGTGAAACATTTTGAGGCCAATCAAAAATCCATTTTTCTATTAAATGATATATAAAAACAACCCTCATTGCTTAAAGCTAATGTCTGATTCCTTAACCGACCCAAACCGAAACCGGAGCAAGGATATCAATTCGAACTCCTAGATAAGCAACCATAATACCCACACATCAAGTGCCCAATGATCTCATTAAAACAACAAATGATCTGAATATCGGTTACTAATATTAAGCCAAAACGAAGGATTATGAACCAAATCTAGAATCTTAAAATAGGTATTCTAGAATCGATTCGACCAACAACATTAATAATACAACCAAATCGTATGACCACCAAGCTTAAACAAGAGTTTCATTACTAGAACCCTTATTTTTTTTTTTAATTTGTGAACAAAGTTGACCCAAATAATATTGATTGAAACCTAGAAGTGTGTACAAAAATTTCATTCCACAGATTCATTTACAACCACAAGAAACCATAACCATGAGAAATTCGAACAAGAAAAATTAGAAGAAACAAAACACCAGGCACAATTCTTAGAGGAATTTCCATGAAGAACATAGTTTATTTAATGAAAACTTTTAGATAAAAGTAGAAGAATTAAGGTAAAGGGCCTATAATGCATGATTCAATCCCCACAAGTCACACATATGCTGAATAGGGTCCGCAACCGCAACTCTAGCCAAATTCCATTTTCCACAAGCTTGCTAGGTGTCCACACTCTTCTCATAGCCACGTTTTAGAATAGATAGGGTACGTAGTCAAGGCATGGTGTCCCAAAAATGGTGAGTTACATTTACAAAAGGAACAGCTGGTTGCAAGGAATGATATGATTTCAGTGCATACACAAAACAATTTAAAGAACAACCTAGGAATGAAAAAAACAATCAAGTAGAGAAAAGCCAGACTCTACAACCTTACAACATCCTTCCATCCTGCATCAAAATGGGACTTTAAGACAGAATATGGGCATCCATCGAAGCACAATAGAAAACATTTTTTTGGTCAGATGCAGAAGAAGGTGCCTCAAGAGACATGTATACACAATGAGGAAGTATATATGACTACAGGATAAGCATAAAAGGATAAGCATAGAAGGACCTACAGGGTAAGTAGGATAAAAATGTAGTATAATATTTTTGTAAGTTAAAAAATGACATATTTCTCAGGTTTATATGATTTTGTTGGTATTGTTACCCTTACTCTATGTAGCTCCATATTATACTTGTGTGTAATGTTTGTGGGAAAACGTTTATGTACTTTTTTATAATCTAACTAGTGTAGCCAATAGAGGTGATTATAATTGAAAGAAAGAAGTATTTAATTTTGTATTCCAATTTTTCAGAAAATGTCTATTATTTTTATTGAAGAATTGTTTCCTATTCCAAAAAACCACTCTTCACAAAATCATGGAAGCTCCATAATCAATTTTAATGCTTTGTGAAAAATGATGCTTTGTTCATGTTTGAGTTTGATCACCTACTTGATATTTATAAATCACACTTGTAGACAATCTTGAATCAAAAATTATATTTTTGCAATCTTAACACATCCTATGATTTATTTTATAGGATAATTTTGTTCTTTTTGTACAAGTGTCTCTACATTATTAATAAAAAGAATGTAGGCAACTTTTATTTATTTACTTCATTGGAAAAAATATTAACTAATATTTTGAGAAGGGTATCCAATCCAACTATTACGAAGGGCATTCCTAACCATTAATCTAACTCTAATATTTTCAAAGAATAAATATTAAGTTAAAGAACCAAGATGCATTGAAGTAGCTTTTATGAATTTGGGTAATAAGTCATGTATAGGTTAGAGTATCAAATTATGTATGTATTGGTAAATGAAAAACAGCTTGTTTTTGGATTATAAATTTAGTAAGGAAAAGACATTTAAAAAAAGAAAATAAACATATAAACTGTAATATACCATGATCCTTATGTCAAGATGAATGATGGCACAATATAAGTGACCATCGTATTAAGATAATGGTTGATTAGCGACATGTTGAGTATATTTTCTTATTTGGTCTTCCTATCTCATCCTCTATGGATTCATAAGTCCAAAAAATATTAGACATAATTTCCTTAAAATATATGCCTTACTACCCACATCTGATATGCCTCTTCATGTATGTCATAATTATTTCTACAACTATAAAAATTGTTAGTGAATCACATCAAAACTCATATCTATTGATTAGCTTCATGGCGTGTGCTAACATACAAACCCAAATATAACATGATCGGTATACTAATAGAAGTGGGTCCATTTATAATTCAATATATATATATATATCTAGTACCGTAATAAATATGCTTCTTCAATATATCTTAGAACTACTTATATGACTTCAAAAACCCCCATCTTCATATGAGAGGGCCACTTATATTGCAACTTCACAACTGTTTCTTTCCCTCTTCGTACTTAATTTATAGATTATCATGCTTCGAGAAAAAAGCTGTGTGGATGGGTATTTTAAAATTCATATGAAAGGGCTACTTATATTGTAACATCATCACCTGTTATGAAAATTTTATGAAAATAAGAATAATAGTGACCCTCTTCATACTTAATTTGTAAATTACTCTGCAGTGAAATTAAATACTCTACATGTCTATACATATATCCTTAAAATAGGATGTCGTAATACTTCACTTTCGTTCAAACTCTCAAGTTTAACCACCAAAGGAAAAGAATAAAATGCATTATTGTGCGTAACATTTAAATGTTATAGAAAAATCTAGCAATTTAATTATGTATTTTAGAAAGGAGTGTTTATTTCTTCTAATGAGTCATGGATATAGATGAATATTAAGGTGGTCCATTGGCACGAAGGGAATAGAAATCAATACAATAAAGGAGAAAATACAAAATATAATACAGCTTCCCACAAGGAAATCCGAAGGAAAGTCTAATATCATGGGCCATACTAATCGTAATTATATAGACCCACTTTCTAGCTATCCACAAGGAAATCTGAAGGAAAGTCTAATATCGTGGGCCATACTAACTATAAATATATAGACAAATATAAAGGCACTCATTTAGCGCCAAGGGGATAGAACTCAATACAATAAAGGAGAAAATACAAAATATAATACATCTTCCCATAAGGAAATCCGAAGGAAACTCTAATATTGTTGACCGTATAAGGAAATCCAAGGAAATTCTAATGTCAGAAGGATGTCAAATTCAAAATTATCATTCAGTGTTTATGCACAAAAGTCAAACCGCCGCCACCACCACCTCTGGATTGAATACCATTATAGAATGTCTATCGATTGGTAATAATAAGGATGTTTATTTTTATATATGAGGAAGAATGAAGGGGTTATGGAAGAAACTAGTTGCGATAAAGAAAAGGTGTTGTTAGACATCAATGGATCATAATTTGATAAATAAGCATAGCAAGAAACTAAGTTCGTTCATGCCAATACAAGGATCAATGTGGAATATGGAGGAAGGACTATGAATAAATTGAAAATAATCAAAGAGAGAAGGGGCGAATAGACCTTTGGATCTATCAAAATTTCATCTACTTGTTAAGCACATTTAAGAAAAGATTTTTGTAAGGTCAACTCAACCTTAATAGATTTTTGGTAGAAAATATCGACATCATAAAAAACATAATAAAATCTAAATGGGGAAAATTGTAATATATGGAATGAAATGATTGAATGTATATGATGGGATTTATTGATATTTGATAGGGTTTGAAAGTAAGGTATTGGATGAAAACACACTCACATATGAATTCTATAATCCCCTTTTTCACATAGGTATGTTCGAAGAATAATATCAAGTCCTTAAGATAAGTTGTTAGATTTGTAACAAAAGGAGTTCAATGGATGTTTAGTGTTTGGTTGATACTTTGTAGGATTTGAATGTAGAGAAATATACGATAGCTTTCTCATTTATGGATCTCATTCTCTTCATTTTCCAATTTTAGATGACGTGAACAAAGATGTAAGTGTTGTTTTGAAGATCTTGTGAAATTGGTATGTGAAGACCATTCTTCAAGAGCTATCTTTGGTTAAATTTTATGGTGGAATTGGAAAAATAATTTTAATAGGATTGGATAGTAAAGAATCACATGAGAATATTAAAATAGATAGCCTTCCAAAGATATCTCCCTAAAGGATAGTTCATGATTATATTTTAAGAAGGAAGGAATTTCATGCCAAAAAATAATGTGTGACATAACAAAATGGTAGAATATTAATGATTTTATTGAAGTATATTTTATATAGAATCTACAAGTGATCTCAAAGGTAAACAAAATTTTAGTTATACTTTTACACATATATATTGAAACTCAATATCCAATTTTCCTCCCTTTGGTAGGATGGTAAACTGGGAAAAACAAACTTGGGCAGTTGACAGAGCTTTATGGTTGAGCTGGGGTTTTTAGAGGGAAAGGAGTTCAATTCTCGGCCAAATTTGAGAAAATTGAGTAAAATTAGGAAAATGTGGCTTTGAGGCACTCTACTTCATTTTTCCTAACTCCCCAATCCAAGAAAATTCTAAGGAGTTAGTGAAAAAAGTTGTAGAAAAATCCACATAAAAGTCTCAGTAAAAAATCTACTAAGCCATAGAAAAATCCGTGGAGGCTGCAAAAAAGACAGAGTAAAATGTATGGAAATAGCCATAGAACAAAGCCGTAGATAAAAATCCACAGAGCTAAGTCTACGAGAAAAAATCTAGCAAAAATCCATAGAAAAGGCTGCAGAACTTGATCAAACAAGACCTTCCACACCAGAGAAATGAAGAGATCGGTTCAGTCATGCGAGCCCACATTTCAAATCTAACAATCAGTTTCGTAGGATTGGAAATGGAAATGGAAGGTGGGAAAATGAATGGCCAACAAAAATGTTGAAGAAGACCAAAGATCAAGTGAAAAAATGGAGAAAGGATCGAAGTTTTCAGACTTCACATTTTTGGGGATCTCGAGGAAACGAACGGTTGAAAAAATGAAGAAAGCTAACTTGGTAAGTCAAAATTGAGCCCAGTGAGTCGACTCAAAGAAAAGAAACAAAACCATGGAAGGTGCCACATGTCATCTTAGTGCACCTTTAAAAGGTTTGACAAAAGTAGAAGCCTCCACGCACTCCTCATCGGCAACTTCAAAGGTAAAATCCAAAAGAAAGGTCCCTAAACATCCACAAGCTCTCCATGTGTTTAGGGTCCAACAAAGTTGCTCCTAAATAGGTGAAAAAGGTAAAACCATCCGTTGAAAAGTTTTAGCATGGGAAGAGTCAATGGAAGCCTCCACATGCCTCATCAAAAGAACTTCAAAGGTAAAATCGAAAGGGAACACCCCAAATGTGTGCTATCCCTCAACGTGTCTAGGGTACAACAAAGTTGCTCCTAAATAAGTGGAAAAGGAAAAACTGGACATTAAAAAGTCTAAGGATGGGAAGAGTCACTGAAGCCTCCACGTGCCTCATCAGGGAAACTTCATAGGTAAAATCCAAAGGCATGTCCCCAAACATGCGTTGGCCCTCCACGTGTCTAGGGTCCAACAAAGTTACTCCTAAATAGGTGGAAAAGGAAAAACTGGTCGTTTAAAATTCTAAGCATGGGAAGAGTAAGCGGAAGGCTCCACATGCCTCATCAGCACAACTTCAAAGGTAAAATCAAAAGGTAGGTCCCCAAACAAGCGAAGGATCTCCACATGTCTATGGTCTAACAAGTTTCTACTAAATAGGTGGAAAATCCAAAACACAAAGAAAGTAGAGCACACTCAAGGATGATGCCAAGTGTCCAACCATCATAAATTCAAGAGTGAAAGGAGCGGATAAAGTTTTGGAAGCCCAAGGTTTCCACATGGAGCTAACTACAAATGTCCCACCTAAAAAGGGTTTTTGACATTATATATAGTGGGGCCCTTTACTCACCCAAGGGAATGAAGAAGCATGTTCACGGATGGTGCCAAGTGTCGGCATGTCACATTCCCAGGACCATAAAAGGAAATACAAAATCTTAAGAATGCACAGGGCTTCCACGTCGATCTTGCACAGATAGAATCCAAACCCAAAGCAGTTTGGAAAATATTGGCGGAAGGTCAATTCAATGAAATATGAATCATGAAGCCCACCAAGAATTTTAAATGCTTAGATCTTTTAAAATGTTGTGAAAGCCCGCATGGAAAGCCCAACCGTGACCTTAAGATTATTATAACTTTTGGCTACAAGTTCATATTTGAGCAAGAGAGAACTTTTTGGAAATCTCTCGATGTTTGCTATATAGATGCCATTTTTGAAAATACAAAAAAATAGGACTAAGTTACTAAAAATGAAAAATACAGTACGCGCATTTTTAACACTATCAGGCTTCTCACCTACCACCATAATGAAGAATGGGCTTCTTTTCTTGCACAACAAGGAACAACACATGGAGGCATGGGTCTTGTAGTGGAACCCATCATTGTTGCAGGTGAATTCAATGCATTTTTGGGGTGGTTGGAGTAAGATTCAAATTCTTCTCTCCTTTCTCTCTCATTCTTCTTATATATTTTAAGGAGGGGCAATTTTCAAAAGGTTGGAATTTTTTTCTTTGCACCCTCCCTTATTCCCTTATCTCCAAGTGATTTTATGGATTAGAAACCTCTCATTCAAGTTGTAATAAAAATTTTCCACTTGCCTACTATAATTCACTATATCAATTTTTGGAGCAATAAAATAAGTTTGTGGATGATTTCAACCATCTCTTGTGTTCATTGTATCCGCTTTGATATCTCATTGTAGTTTGGTTTTTTTCCATGGTGATTGTGTTATAGTTTTAATGGTTTGTGTTTAATTGAAAAGCAAGTGTTCAACATTCCTTTAGTGCATCACCTATGTTAGTTAGGTTTATTTTCTTGTATCTTCTTAACCTTGTCTCCTTGGAAAATTAGAGTAGATTTTAGAGTATACCCTTTGCAAATTGTATGTGTGCACCTGAACAGAGGAATAGGAACTAGCCTTCATCTGAGATCTTTCCTGATTACAAAGTCCCACACTTTGGGAAAAGCTCCATGTTATGCAATCACACTGACAATCTCAACCCATCAAGTTACTGCATTCGTGGGTTGTTGTGATTACACATCAACAGAGACATCATTTAAAATAGCTACATATCTACCACATAACCCAACTTAAATCATCCAAATAAATAAAAAGCATCTCATATTGCTAGCATTTAGTGGGTGTGGGACTTAGTTAGGTTATTTCCATTAATAAAGTAGGTTAAATTAGTTAAATTTTGTTTTATATCTGCAATCACAATACTACTAAGAGATTTAGTATTGTTATTACAGATTTACATAAATGAGATTCAATTGAAATTTATAAAAAATAATAAATACATGATAGTTAAAAATAATACTATACATTTTTGTGAGTTTTAGAATTAAAGTACTGTGACTACTACTATGAAATCATTGTGAGGTTGCAAGCTTGTTTCCAAAATAGATGTTTTGGGAGGCAAGTGCCATTTTTGATTGGGGATGATATATCAAAATACCTACAAAAGGATACATTCATAAGAGTGACAAATGCATTGATATTCAAGTGGGATGAAGGTAGCGAGTGAGTGTTATTTTATAAGTTTTAGGTGCATATAATATTTGGATAGATAAGGGTGTAATGTGCATTGATATTTGTGATGATAAGTGACCAATGTGCATTGTAGATAAAAGGATATATGCATTTGATAAGTGTGTGGAGGGATGTTAGAATATTAAATTTGAGTGTATAGGGATGACTAAATATATGATGAGGTTTATTCTATCACACTTTTTATGGAATTTTATTTTTTAGTTTTCTTTTTGGGATTACTTTATTGTTAGATTGTTTTATTTTTATGATTTTTAAATTATATATGTTACTGTGGAGATGTGTTTTTAAATGATTAAATTTTTATCCTTTTTTAGGTTTCCTATTTCAGTATTAACGCACTATTTTTAGCAGGAATTTGAAAAGGTCATAACTTGTGTTTTGTTGTCCATTTGAATCCCTTTTTTAAAACTACATGTTTCGACGAGACTAACACACTAGTCAACATTCCCTGTCGGTTGAAACACGTTTCGGCAGATTTTCGAGTTCAAAATCTTCCATCTGAAGGACAAAAATTAGGATCTAAGTTATAAATCAGTTTTTCCCGATTTTAGGGTATTAGTAAATTTTAGTCTCTTGAATGAAAAGTAGGTGAGAAAGTGGGAAATTAAGATAATTTAGGCATGTAGAAGATGTGTGTCACTTTTTTTTCCCATACGAATAAGCATGCAAACTTACTAAGAATAGAAGGTTCTAGTAAACTAATAAAAATAGTAAATTCAGCCACCTAGAGTAGATTTAGTCAAAGTTATTTAGAGTTTACTTTCCAAATTGAGTTAGGATTTATTTTCTGATTTATGAAGTATTATAATTCATGGTTCAATAATAAAGAAGAAGATTTATTTTCTTTGAATTCAAGATATTTGTAGTTTATTGATTTTGTGTTAAAGTTGGCTACATTATCTAGTAATAGAGTGAGTTCAAGTCTTGGTGAAGAAAAACAAATAATGATAGGAAGATGAAGAGGGGGAAAATTGGTCAAATGAATAGAAACATGTAGGATCTCAGTAGAGGTAAGTTATTGTGCTTGCTGTAACTATAGCCTAGAGAGGAAATGAAGGAGGAGTTGAAACATATGAAGATGAATTTTATGAAGAGGAGGAAGCACAAGGACAACCCTTATATTTTAAATAAATGATACTTTGAGCATTAGAAGAAAATAATGATGGGATAATAGTTTATGTTTTACAATATGGAGCTTTTGATGCCCCATTCGTTTTCTACTTCCGCCTTTACTTCCTTACTCGTGCTACTTAACGGCGATAGTTTATCTCAGCCCCCTTTTTGTCATTAAGTGTTGCAACCCTTCTGTGAAGTAATATTTGACCTCTTTCCATCTACTATACCCTTTTGTTCACTTTGCTTGTGCTTATAAAATTCTGACAATACTTATAACATCTTGTGAAGACCTTCATACTAATGAATATCATATTTTGATTATCGCTTGCTTAATGTCAATTGTTAAAAGTTTTAATGAGATTCTAAACCTTTTCAAGTTAACTTAGGCATACTTATTGGAAGATACCTAATTGTTTAGCTAAGTATAACTAAATTGTTTGTTCACTTCAAATACTTGGTATATTGGTGACTATGGAAAATCTTGGCATGCGTGAAAGTGGAGGGAGGTCGGTGGTGGCAAATTTTGAAGGGATTATTTTTTTTTATGCCAAATTTAATATGGTATTTACCAACTCCCACATAGCCGACCAGGCTCCATGGATGCATTGTCTCTTCAGCTAGTTTGGGGTGAAATTGAACTCTCCTTCCACCAACTCTGTCAGTCTTTAATGTCATTTATTTTTAACCTTGTGTGGCATGTTTTGTGGCAACTAGTGGCGTATTAGCTGGCAACTAGTCGCATTGGTTTTGAGGAGCTTTGTTGACTAGGCATTGAAGATTGCAGGCATTCTATTTTATCTTTTTCATTCTTGGTGGTTGCTTAAATTCCTTCCAGGTGCTTTCGGTGGAAACATTACCCAAGTCTTGGTGGGGGTTCATACCTATTTTAAATACTCCATTTAGCACTAGATGCATACTTTAGAAGGAGAACTAAGGAGGTTGATCACCCGTTGGTTGCTTAAGGTAAATTCTAGGGCCATTTTTGTAGGTCCTTCTACGCTTATCCTACAATCATAGCAATTCTAGGAACTCGCTTGAAGTGAACACTTAACCCGAAGATGCGACTAATTTTCTTTTTGTTTGAGTTAAAAGAGGAGGTTACGATACAAGGATGTAGCAAGGTTCATTATTTGAAAGTTCTATAGGAAGGTAACAAGCATTAGTTTACTTAGTTAAATATTTTCTTTTCTTCGATTAAGTTCATTCCTAACGAGGTTAACCTTATACTAAATTCATTACATTAATAGCTTAGAGATCCTTTAATAAATTTCCTACACACACTAAGGGTTTAAAAGGGGAAAGAAACATTACACCCCTAGGCAATCAAAATGCCCCACTCATTCATCTACACATACCCTTAAGGATTTTAAATTAAAACATTTAAATTACATTTCTTCTTAATAAAGGTAGGGTCAATTCTCCACCCTTCGATCAAATCCATCTTAGCCACTAGATCCTAGGGTTCTCAACATAGCCCTAAAAATCCTTATGAAAGTCTATTAAAACATTTTCTCATTCTATTCTTCTCATTTGGCTCATTTTCTTTTGTTAAATTTGTAGGTTGGAGAGGAGGAAGCCATGGGAGCAAAAGGAAGGATCAATGGAGGAATTCTACATGAAGATTTAGTCTAGGTTTAGTTTAGATTTAGTTTTATTCATGCAATCTATTTCATTTAAATATTGGCAGGAGTTTCTTCCTTTAATCTAGTTTTTATTCCATGATTATAGTGTATTGGGTTATAAATTTGGGGCAAACCCTACCCCCTTTTGTTATAAATGAAAGAATGCTTTTACATTCACCATTCGAGTATTTTTTTGTCCCATTCTTAAGCATTTACCTTTATTTTACTTGCTTGTAGTAATAGGTTATATTTTTCAACTTAGAATTTAGTGAAAACTAGACAAATTTAATGGACAGTGTAGATCTCGTGAAATAATGTCGTAAGTGACAGAACCACCGCCCGAGAGCAGATGGCGATCCTAGGACCACGACCTTGCCAGTGTGACAAATAGTGGGCCACCACCTTCTAGAGTGGCGTTTGCAAAACCACCTCCTTATCTATACGATAGTTTTGAGACTGCCACCTTACTGGGTGGTAGTTTTGAGACCGTCCCCATAGCCTGAGTGGTAGATATGGGACCACTACTCTGCACATGGCAGTGGTCTTGTATCTAAAAACATAACCATTAAGATGAGATATTTACAAAAACTTAAAGTTGCTAAAGGATGTAAAAATGCATTTTGAGTTTGTTTTTGTTCATTCCAAGTTCCAGATTTGAGATTTAGTGCTCTATTATTCATTTCTTAGTTAAACTAGTCCTTTTTAAAATGTTTTCAACTCTATTAAAATTCATCTACTTACAAGAATAATTTCCATTTGTTTAATTGGATTCTTTCCTTCTATCACAAGAGCAAAGGACTGTAAATTTGTTTTACTACTTTGTCATTTCATTACTATACAATTACCATTACTAAAAGCAATAAAATCTAACTAAGTTTCCTCTTTATTTCAATAAAATGTATATACATTTAAAATAGCTAAAAAGACTTTATTTTTCCATTCAAGTTTATTATACTAACAAGCTACTCTTCCAACAATTTCTTTCTTTTCACCTTAATACATGTTTACAATGAAGACAAATCCACAATGATAATAAATTTCTTTTCCATTGATATAACTCAAATCTTTTAGCAAAAGCACTACTTTTCTCGAAATACATTCAATATTTTAACAATTTTCTATTTACAAACTAATCTGTATAATAACATTCTTTCTTATTTATTTTCTTATTTGTTCCTTTCCACATGCAATGCAATATCATTAACAACTATTTGAATACAAATTTCCTTTCAATATATGCTACAAATCCATAGACATAAAGGAATACATTATGTTTCTTTAAAATATCAATACAATGTCCTCCACTTGATGTGGGAAGTTATGAAAAATATAATTACAAGAATGAATACATTATTACAATTTCTTCAAATCCAAGTGAGTAAAATACTAAGGAAATTTAACATGGTCATCAACAAGACTCCAATATCCAACTCCAACAAGATAGCTCCTCCAAGGATTTTCCCGATTCAAAATAAAATAAGGGGAGAGGCAACGTTCTCCACCTAACCAAGATACCTAATGGAGAAGAGAAACCATCCTCTCCATTAGCCCCGAGACCCAACCACATTATAATGGGAGAAGATCTCAACACATGGCGACTACTAGCTTCCACAAAACATAACAAATAATTTCACATTCATTCCTTTTACATACAAAACACAACAACAACTCAACAAGAAGAAAACAAAAAGTAACAAGATCACAAGGCTTATCAAGAAATCCAAAAGAGTAAGACCTATGGGGAGGCCACTTATGCCTCCTAATGGTAATGGGTGCCCACCCAAAGCCTCCAATGCAAAAACACGCTTTCCCATTACAACTCTTATGCCTCCCTCAATTACCCCGTATACCTCCATAACTCTTATGCCTCCCTACATATCTTATGTCTCCCTCATAGCAAGAACAAAAAGGAAATGCAAGAATCCCTCAAAACAAGGTGGGGCACCCAACCCAAACTCCCTCCACAAAAGGGTAAACTCTTATGCCTCCCTACATAAAACTCCCCATAGTCTCCTCCCACTCCCAACTTAGGCATTCTACCCACACCCAACAAGAATTTCAAAGAGATAACAACATTCAACACAACATATACACACATACAATAAAAAAATAACATAATTAAAACT
The DNA here is from genome assembly GCA_018340775.1 of Taxus wallichiana var. yunnanensis. Classification (NCBI taxonomy): domain Eukaryota; kingdom Viridiplantae; phylum Streptophyta; class Pinopsida; order Cupressales; family Taxaceae; genus Taxus; species Taxus wallichiana. The sequence goes on from CM031239.1 coordinate 937,701,930, forward strand.
AAGGTGAAGCTCCTACCTCTCCATGGTAGAGCTTGTTCCAAGTATGAAGTTCCAAGCTTCTCCAAAGATCAAGCAAGCATCCACAGGCTCCAACAATCCACAAACTCTCTCCAAATCCTCTCACTCTCCAAAAATTCAAGAGACTAAAAATGATCATCCAACCCCAAAACAAGCAACAAGAATTCAATAAATAGAGAAAGGAGAGGGAGGGATGATGTGGCTCCAAGTAGGATGCCACCTCATTTTCTCTCCAATTTACATCACTTGGTTAACCTCATATTTCAAAGAACAATTAATAAGTGGTTAGAGGAATGACAAGAAAATTACACACCGCATCTAATCCCACTCCCCAAAAGGACAAAATTAAATATTTGAAAGAAAGTGCAATAACATTTCACCTTTTTAAATACCAAAAACACCTAAAAGAGCCTAAATTTGACCCCCCAACCCATAGGTAGGTTTGGCATGGTCATTTAAGAGGTGTGGGATGAGTTTGACTTGTCCCACAAGCTTCCAAATTTGGCCTCTAAGGCCAAATTCGAGTTTCCCATGAAGGGTAGAGTGTGCTACACTCAAAACTCAAACACACTTCACTCAACACAAAATCCAAAAGTAAGTCAAGCCTAATAAATGAATTCCTTTTGGTCACATCTTTAATTAGTTTAGGATAAATTTACATTAGCTTAATTAAGACACTACAACCCATCAATAATAAAGGGGTAAATATATATCCAAAAATCTAAAAAATAAAACATGCAAATTTCATTACTAAAGGAAAACACATACGTACATTATCAAAGAGGGAAAATTAAAACCAAACAACACATGACCCCTAGGTCACAATTTTCTCCTAACCAATAATTCTAACACACACACATTACATGTTGCTATGGTGACCCTAGTTGAATTATTCTTTAATTCTTATTTGGTTGGTATCTATTCCCCCAATGTTGTTGTGAATATAATATACCCGTAAAAGAGAGGATACCTCTTTCGGAATGTGGCCGCATTAAAATATTCATGTCAAATATGCAATATAAATATGAAATCAACTATATACGAATTAATATCATCTACACAAGATACGATATCACTAAAATTTTCTAGCACATTTCCATTCCACATTTTATCCATGTCAAAACGATCACAACATTAATCCAATTATCGAGGGTCTACTAAACATGATTAAATATATCACATGTCGAAATACGTATAAATAATAATGTCAATAGATATCAAGATCAACATCAAATGTCTCCAATGTCCATATGCATCATATAATAATGAAATCAATAACAGCTTTAGTATCTTTGATATCTACTAGCATGCTAAATCAAAACTATAATATAACCATAAGTGTAGTCAACAATATCAAAAACAATAATAAAAAAATGGTGTCAAATGGAAATGGGCACTACATATTCCTCCCCTTAGACTTGAATTCCTCCTAGAAGTCCTCTAGAACAGTGTGGAAACCACACTCATAGTAAAATAGCATCCTCCCAAGTAGTTGCAGTCTCATCATATCTGTCCCACTAGACCTGAACCTAATAAATCTCTCTCTGCGAAGGCCTAGGGTCCTTCACTCGATAACACGTCATGAGCTCCACCATCACATGCCCCGGATCCCGCACCTGCAATGGTGTCCAATCTAACATGTGATAAGGATCATAAATAAATCTCCTAAGCATAGAAATGTGAAACACATCATGGATGTGAGACAAGCTAGGTGGTAATGCTAGACGATAGGCCAAGGGACCGATGCACTCTAAGATCTCAAAGGGGCCCACAAACTTAGGAGCAAGCTTAAATCCTTTTCCATAATGGATAGGGTTCTTATGTGGTCGACATAAAGAAATACCTTCGTACTCCACCTAAAAACTATGACCTATCCTATGTTGCTCTGCATACTTATTTTGTCTATCCTTCATCTCCTGCAATCTCTCCATGCGATCAAGGTAACGTGGTGCTCCATATCCTGTAATAATGTTGGCCCAAGAGAAACCATGTCCTCTAACATGTCCTAACTAAGAGGTGTCCTACACTCTCTGCCATATAATGCCATAAAAGGAGCAATGCCTATCGAGCTCTTAAAACTCTTATTGTAGGTAAACTCCACCAAATACAGATAATCCTCCCATCTCGACTGGTGATCCATAACGTACAACCTAAGCATGTCCTCCAGCATCTGATTCACCCACTCAGTCTTTCCATCTCTCTCAGGGTGATATGCTGTGCTAAAATTGATCCTCATCCTGAGAGTATATTACATGCTGGTCTAGAAATGGGAAGTGTACAATGGATCGCAATCGCAAATGATCTTTTGTGGAATACCATGTAATATGAAAATCTCATCAAGATATACTCATGCCACTGCATTGGATGTATAGGTGGTCTTCACGAAATAAAAGTGAGATACTTTTTTCAATTTATCCACCATGACCATGATCACGTCGTGGTGGTATCTAAACATAGGTAACCCAACGATGAATTCCATGGAAATGGTGTCCCAATTCCACTCCGATATGGCGTGAGGAAAGAGAAGCCCAGCTAGATGTTGATGCTCAGCCTTAACCCTTTGACACTCTAAGAAGCATGAAACAAATGAGGCCACATCTCTCCGAAGTCCTCTCCAAAAATACAACTATCTCACAAAGGTGGCGTGCATATTCTTCACCCCGGGATGGGCTGAATAAGGTGCATGATGAGCCTCTACCAAAACATCATGTCTCAAGCCTCCATCTCTAAGAACCGTTAGTGCAAATTCACAAAGACCCCCAAAATGACCTATGGATCTGCTTTTCTAAGGCAATGTCATTTGGTGTGAATGCACAACATTGATTTTTCCCTAATGGTGGGACCTTTGCAAATGGGGAAAGCTCTCCAAACAAGGCTTGTTCCTCTTCCTTAACTACTTACTACAAGCTATTCCAAAGGGCAAGCTAATATTATCCTAATCTAACTTCCAAGGAGATAGGGAGAGAATGAAAACTAGAAAAAATAGATCCTACACTAAAACGGTGATACACTAGAGAGGAAAATGTTGAACATCTATCAAAACTACCATGGAACAAGAAGAGGTGAGGAATGGAAAGGATGGACAAGTGCATCACAAAACCAAGGATGGGTTTCACACAAAAATGTTCCAAAACTCTATGAACATAGCTCCAAAACTTAATGAAGAGAGGAAAGAAGAAAACAAGCAAAAATGAGAAAGGATGGACAAATGCATCACAAAACACGTTTTTATTGCTGCGAAGTTTGCACAAAACATAATTTCATGGGTAAGAGGTAAAAACACCATTACAAATTAGGAGAGGAGATTCAAATTCCATTTTCGACCTTGGGGAAGAAAATAAGGGAGAGGCAGAGAAGAAGGATGAACAACCTTTTCAAATTAGCCAAAACTAGCTTTTAACCATGAAGTAGAATGGAAGAAAGGAGAAAATGCGAGAAAATTTGATTTACCACTCCAACCACTGACAAGATCCATTTAAAATAGCCTAAAAATGATGGGCTTCATGGAAAAACCCATACGCCAAAGTACATTGCTCTGCCTAGCAAAACAGAGGCCCATACTTCATTAATTTTGGTGGTTGTGAACCATTTCTACATTTTTTACATGCCATAGATGTTTTCCCATTTTTCTCCTATAAATATCAATAAAAAAAAAAATTTAACCCTCCATCGTGTATAGGATTTCACAGGCTTTCTAATGATATAAAGAACTTGAAAAAATGAGCTCTGGATCAAATGTTATGCCCCTCTCAAGATTTCCAAAAACACGGAAAATTTAGGGAAGAAAACAGATCGGCGGGCAGAAACTTGAAAATTTTCCTCTTTTTTAATTTTGAAAAAATTCCCAAAATTCCCAGGCCCTACCACTCTGCCGGCACGTGGCGCTTCCCAACTCAATGATGGAATCACTAGCTCAAACTTCACCTTTTCCTTTTGATTTCACATTAGGAAAATTTCCCAAACTTCCCCCCGCTCTCTCGGTGACACGTGTCATCTTCTAATTGCTTGGGGGAATGCACTTCAACTTTTTCATTTTTGATTTTTTTAACTTTTTCAAATTTTCCAAATCCTTCCGCTGCCCCGACTCCCACCACTGGCAGGACACGTGGCGCATCTTAACTCGGCACAGGCCTCAAACAATTTCTTTTCCTTCTCCTCTATAGGTCTATGGGCTAGTTTTTTTCTTTGAATTTTTAGGCCAAAGAATAAGTTTCACTATTTTCTCCCAATGCCCACCGCCGAGACACATGTGGGCTTCTCATTGGCAGCAGTCGTCTAGGGAAAATTTCCCCAAAAAACTCCGTCGAGCCATAACTCAAAAATTATAAGGAGTTAGGAGGAAAATTTTACCTTTCTGGAAAGGTGAGAAAATTATCTATTTGATGAAGCCATTTCCAGAAAATTTTGAGTGCTCAAGATGTGTGAAAATTGAATTTGAAGCATGAGGAAGGAATTAATGAAGACAAGTTAGCCAAAATAAGCGGGGGCTCATTTTGGATAACAATTTTGCGACTTAGAGGGGTCCTCTACTTTCTATATGAATGATCAGTGGCATTTGAAGCATCCATTGGGCATGGATTCAAGCTTGATAAACTGATTCTGATTTGAACTATTAAAATCTAACCTTCGAGCCACTTGAAACCCACTCGAAACTTGGAGTTGATCCTCACCAAAAATCACTATGTAAAAATTGGAAATCATACATACCCCAAATGGGATATGTAGAGTGTGCATAAGAACTTATTCTTCTAAAAGAAAACCTACCTACTCTCCTCTAATTGGAATCAAAGGTGGGCTAAACAAACCCCGCAACTAGATATGCAAAATAGATTCCCTTCTTCAAAATTAGCAGCCATGCAATTGATTTGGAGCTGATCATGGCTGTTAGGATGAGTAGAAAATCAACAAAAAGCTGGACTTCTACCCAAATTAAGGAGGTGTCAACTGAAAACAAATCCAATACCTCTTTTATTTTCTCTGCATTTGGATTAAAGAGGTATGGTACCTGATCCTTGGTATTTTGTAGCTCACCCTCATGCTTAGAAGCAAATATGACTGGTTGTGACTCCTCCTTTGGCTCCAATGAAGCCAAATACCTGATTGGGAAAGGTTTGATCCTTTTGATATGCCCATATCTCTAAAATTCTACTCTAAACATGGAATCATCTTATAGACCTTCTTGGATGGATGATGTGGAAGGAATGGTGGAACTCTTTGCTGCTTTTTCCTTCCTCTTCCAGTGAAGAACATGGAAGACTAATATCTCCCAATCTTGATTCCAAAGAGTTGTTATAAGATGCACGATGCTACAAATGAAAGTTATCCTCCATGACAATAGGCTCAAGTGTTTTGAATGTGAATGATGAAGGATAAATGGTGCGATTTCAATGGTTCTTCTCCATCAAAACAATCCTCCAAGTCTAACAGATATAAATCGCCTCATTGCTTTCCTACCGCAAATGCTCAACCTCCTCCATGGTGTTCTTTTGATTTGCAACTTGATCACCATGTTTATCTTCATTCTCAAAGGTAAAGTTTGAAAGATCAAACTACTCTTCAATGTTGGAGCTTAAAGAGAATGAAGTAGAAGGAAGAACTGAAGGTTCTTCTATAGCCTATTTTGTGCTCAAGGATTTTAGATCTGCACTTTTCTCCTCCAAAGATGGAATGTGCTCCTCTTCTTTTGGATTTGGAGCAGCTTCTCCTTCCTCTTCTACTTGAAGAAAATTTTGATCTTGATTGAACTTTTCCTCTAGCATGAAGTTTTTTAAATCAAAATCTTCAATCTGCTCCTATAGAGGACAAGTTGGGGTTGTAAGATCTTGTTCTTCCATGGCTGATTGTGCAACTTGAATTGGATCAAAATTTCCTTCAAGTAGAGTGCCAACACGGACACTACATTCTCGAGTAAATTGATGCCTCATCTTCTTCCTTTCCTTATTATTTTACTTCTGCAACAAAATCATTCCTAACAACCACTTGTTCTTCAACCTTAATCTCCTCTTAAGGCTGAACCATCAAGGGGATCTTTGTAATCCTGAATTTAAGAGATAAATTTAACAACTTTTAATTATTTCTTCTTTGTTTGGCTCTTCTTTTTGCTTTCCTTAACTGGATTCTTGATTATTATCTTCCCAACATGGATTTGGGAATACAAGAGGAGGGGTGGGTTGTAACTCAATTGGTTTTGCAAATTTATGTGGTGGTGGAGGTAGAAACTCTTATTTATTTGGAGGGAATGGCTGTTTGGAAGGAAAAGGATAGAAGAATTGAGATGAGGTGGGAGATTAGGGGATGGAGAAATGGAATCAAATTTTGGGATAACAAACGGGAAGCTTGAAACTCGACACTACTTAAATGAAACATATGTGGAAAGAGGAAAAGAAGAGTATGAGATGGTGTGCTTACTCATTGACAAGGTTGTTGAATACTCCTCTCAAACACCTCTATTCCCTTAGTCTAGTTTGCAAGAAATGGAAGCATTGCTACAATGAAGTCAAGTTTCTCTTGTGGACTGAAGTGTCTTGGAAAAGGGCCAACCCATGGACAAGATTCCCTACCACCAATCCTAAAAGCCTTCATTTCAGTTGTTTCTCTGGATTGTACCATGTTTGCCTCCATCTTTTGGATCTTCTCCACAAAATCTGCATTTTATTCTTGACTTTCCTCATCATATGCATATTCTTGTGTTTGATATGCTTCATAGAAAAACTGATTCTGGCCTTGCTCATATGGATATGCATACTTGATTTTGAATTTGATGAAAATGCTGATGTAGAGGATTTAAGAAACATGTTTGAGGTGGAATATATTGTTGCTATTGTAAATGTGAAATCCATGATGGAAATACAGTCATGATTGCACAACTTCATGGAATGGAAAAGAGTGAAAGGGATGGAGAGAATAATGAATGAAAAAATGAATGAAAATGAATGGAAAGAGGGTATGCAACTTCGAGATTGGTTGTTTACCATGGAGTCACCAGATGTGTTTGCAATTGCCTCCAAAGGCTAAAATCTTCACAGAACACACCAACCTACAAAATATGAAGTGGAATACCTCTAAGGTTCCACCGAGCATGCCAAAACTATTAGCACGCAAATTCATAGCACCCCCAAAATGACCTATAGATCTACTTTTCTAAGTAAATTTCATTTGGTGTGAATTCACAACATTTATTTTTCCTTAGTGTGGGACCTTTGTAAATGGGGAAATCTCTCTAGAGAAGGCTGGTTCCTTTTCCTAAACTACTTACCACAATCTATTCCAATGCAAGCAAGCTAATATTATCCTAATCTAACTTCCGAGGAGATAGGGAGAGAATGAAAACTAGAAAAACATATCCTACACTAAAACGGTGATACACCAGAGAGGAAAATGTTGAATATCTATCAAAACTGCCATGGAACAAGAAGAGGTTAGCAATGGAAAGGATGGACAAAGTGCATCAAAAAACCAAGGATGGATTTCACACAAAAAATGTTCCAAAATTCCATGAACACAACTCCAAAACCTACACCGAACATTCAAACATACACAAATACTTGCAATGAAGAGAGGCAAGATGAAAACAAAAAAACCCGAGCAAGGATGGACAAATGCATCATAAAACATGTTTTTATTACTCTAGAAGTTTTCACAAAACATCATTTCATAGGTAAGAGGAAAAAATTCCCATTACAAAGGAGGAGAGGAGGTTCAAACTCCATTTTCGACTCTAGGAAGAAAAGAAGTGAGAAGGCGAGAGAAGAAGGATGAACAACCTTTTGAAATGATCCAAAACTAGATTTTAACCATGAAGCGAGAATGGAAGAAAGGAGAAAACACTTTGATTTACCACTCCAACCACCAACAAGATCCATTTAAAACAACCTGAAAAAATGATGGGATTCATGGAAAAACCCATTCGCCAAAGTACATTGCTCTCATAGCAAAACAAAGGTCCTTACTTCATTAATTTTGGTGGTTGGGAACCATTTCTATGTTTTTGCATGTTAGAGATGTTTTCCCATTTTTTCCCCAAATCTGAGCTCGGGATCAAACTTATGCCCCTTTGAAGATTTTGGGAAAAAGTCAAATTTAGGGTACAAATCAGGTCTATGCTAAAACTTGAAAATTTTCCTCTTTTTTCATTTTGGGAAAAATTCTAAGAAATTCCCACACCTCACTACTTGTTGCGTTGCGACATGGCGCTTCCCAAATTGATGATGGAATCACGAGCTCAAACTTTACCTTTTCCTTTTGATTTCACATTGGGAAAATTTCCCAAACTTTCCCCACACCCGCTCTCCTAGTGACATGTGTCATCTTCTAATTGCTTGGGGGAATGCGCTTTAACATTTACCTTTTTCCCTTTTTGTAACTTTGGAAAAAATTTCCAAATCTGCCCGCCTTCAGACTCCTACCGCTGGTAGGACACGTGGCACATCTAAACTAGGCGCAGCCTCAAAAATTTCTTTTCCTTCTCCTCCACAGCCTTCAAGGCCAATTTTTTTCCTTTGAGTTTTTAGCCCAAAGGCTAAGTGTCATAATTTTGTCCCAACACCTACCACCGAGACACGTGTTGGCTTCTCATTGGCCATGGGCTGTCTAGGAAAATTTACCCAAAACCACCACCGAGCCATAACTCAAAAATTATGAGTTAGGAGGAAACTTTTACCTTTCTGGAAAGGTGAGAAAATTCTCTATCTGATGCATTCATTTTCAAAAAAATTTGAGTGCTCACAATGTGTGAAAATTTAATTTGAATCACAAGGAAGAAAAGAATGAAGGCAAGTTAGCTAGGCTAAGCAGGGGCTCATTTTGGATAAAAGGAACATATATCCGACGTCGTGTGCTCGAGAAGGCCATCTACCTCTAATGAAAATCCATCATATCTCTCCTCAAGGGGTCTCTAACACTTAATCTCTTCTCTGGCTGCAATGTAGAAACTGTCCTAAGGAAGTTGCTTCAAAATCTTGCTCCACAAATCTGTGCCTCCAGTCACGCCATAGCCACATGTCTCTATCTACTCAAGGTGATTGTAACCACATTCTCCTTCCCCTTCACATGCTCTATCTCCATGTCATACTCACAAAGCAACTCCATCCAAACCACTTCCGAGCATTGAGATTGGGCTGCGTGAAGAGGTGGCGAAGACTCAAGTGATCAGTCCTGAGTGTGAATCTCCGACCAATAAGAAAATGTCTCCACCGCACTAAGGTGTGTGAAACTACTACAAGCTCAAGATCATGAGTCGGATAATTGAGCTCGTAATCCTTGAGTTTACGAGACTCAAAAGCAACTACTTTTCCCTCCTACATCAACACACCTCCAAGTCCTTCCAAAGAAGCATCTATGTAATCGTAGAACTCACCCTGAGGATCTAGTACTACAAGAATAGGTGCTATTGTGATACATTCCTTTAGTGTACTAAAATCTTGCTCACATCTATCTGACCATACAAACTTCTTCCCTTTCTGCTAAAGGGAAGTGATGGGGTGTGTAATCCGAGAAAAGTCCTGAACAAATCTCCTGTAATATCCCGTAAACCCTTGAAGCTGCAACCTAGATCACACTAGTGGGTGTTGGCCAATCCATGATGGCTCAAATCTTTGAAAAATTTACTACGATACCTTCCTAGAAATGATGTGGCACAAATATTGCACCTCTGTCTCAAAGAGTGCACACTTCTCCAAGTTCAAGTAAAGGTGTTGCTTGCGAAGACACTAAAGAACCTAGCGAAGGTGCTCCTCGTGCTCCTCGGACATACGTGAGTAAATAAGAATGTCATTAAGGAAGATGAGCACAAATTTATCTAGAAAAGTCCCGAATACCCCATTCATCAAACCGAATTCGTCGAACCGAGAGCACCACTTTGTGAACTCGTAGTGGCCATATCTCGTATGGAATGCGGTCTTATGAATATCCACCTTAGTAATCCCGAGCTAATTCTAACTTGACTTAATATCTATCTTGGAGAAAACTTTAGCCCCCTTCATCTGATCAAATAAGTCATCAATGTGTGGAAGGGGGTAACGATTCTTGATCGTTACTTTCTTCAGTTGATGATAATCAATACACAACCATAGAGATCAATCCTTTTTCTTCATGAAGATTACCTATGCACCCCAAGGGGATACACTAGGATGGGTTAGGCCCTTTTCTAGAAGGCCCTCGAGATGTAACTTGAGCTCACATAGCTTAGGAGTAGTTATCTAATAAGGTGCTCATGAGATAGGCTCTACGCTCGGCACCAGATCTATGTGGAAATCTATCTCACGTGGGGAGGTAACCCCGGTATCTCCCCTGGAAACACATCAACGAACTCTCTCAATATGGGATGGTCATCAAGGGATGGTCCACTAGACTCGTCCTCCGATTTGTCACTAACCGTAATAGCATACAACTTACAACCCCATCGTACACACTACTTAAGTTGCATAGTGGAGATGGTGCAAGTAATAGTATTATCATAATAGTCCACTCTAGCTCGTGGGTAGATGACTAGTCCATGCCCAAAATGACACCATAAGACCCTAATGGAAGGATTCTAAGATCCAAAGTAGTGGAGAAGGGTCCCAAATCCACTACACACTCCTTAACTAAGGAGTCTATGAAACTTTGGCTCCGAGAATCCATCTCAATGTCACAACTATGACCCTTCCTAACTATCACCAGCCTACAATGCTCTACTAAGGATGGTGCAATAAATGAATCGAGAAAAGCTGGAACCAAATAATACGAGAGGTGGAAATACCACCAATACTACTTTTCATCTCAATCACGGTACTCTGGTGCTCAGCCTGGTAGTTCTCAACCACTTTGTATAGATGTGATGACTCTCTGCCATATCACCAATAGTAGGCTTTGAGCTTTGCGTCTTACCCATGTTAGGGTTATGTGCAAAATCTCTCCAATGATGTCCAACAACACCATAACCATAACACCTACCTGGTTCCCTCTAGTGGGATGCAGCTCCAGCCAGTACTCTAGATGTCTAAGCTATGGATCCTAATGATCCGGCTACAGACTGCTCTTGACGAGCTCCTGTGCCGAACCGAGCTCTTGGTGCACCTTGTGTCTGGTGGGACCCACAGGAGGAGGGCCTATACTCCGTCTTCTCTATGTATCAAATCTCTCGAGGATGTCTGTAAGGTGGGCGGGTGTGTTGCTACTACTGTGCTGGCCTGAATGAACCTATCCTAAACTCTATCCACCCCATGGAGGAGGAACTGATTGCTTTGATCTACCATCCTACATCTTCTAGATATGGATCTAAACTCTTTCTCTAGCCTTTTATGTCTTCCCTCATGTCTCCTTTGTAATATAGGCCTTCTCCACGACCTCTACTAATGTCTTTGGGTAGTGAATGCACACCATGCCACCCAAATCTAAGTTCAAGCCCCGAATGAACCTGTGAATCCATACTTGCTCATCCTGCATATAGTCAACGTATTGGTGTAGGTCCAGAAATTGACTCTCATACTCGGCTTATAGTCATCAATTCTTGACAGAGGTCGTGAAACTTATCTATATGCTACTCTATAAATCCTAGGCAAGTACCTACTCTGAAACACTCCTCAAAAGCTCCCAAGTGACTGGACATCTTGAATCAACATGGAGCTTCTACTCCTCGGTCCTCCACTAGACTCCTGCTCCATCCCTCAAAATATGGATTGCAACACAAGCTTTCATGTTGGTAGTACAAGTACAGCTTGAAGCATCCACTGAAGCTCACCAACTAGGCCTCTACCTAAAAACCTCCTCTATCACCCGAATACTGAGATGGTTGTAGCTTGGGATCTCCCTAATATGGTCTTCCGACGTCCGACGACCCCTAGGTCTCTCTACATGCTCCTCTATCTGTCAGAGCTCGAGACCTGTCCGGATGACCTAAGATCATGTCCCCATGTCCTCTCTTTGGTGACTCTGCTCTAGTTGACTCTGCATGGAAGAAATCTACCCAAGACTCCCCACATGTCAAGGGGATGCCTGGGCCTCTACTGACGGCTCCATGCCATGTCCAGCAAATCATCCTCCCAAGGGTTCTCCATGTATCATGGCATTGACATCCCGCAAGCATCTATAAACTCGAGGTATAATGCACCCCTCGTCTAATCCACGCCTCCTACATAGATCAAGGTGAGAGTTAGTTCATTTTTCTAGGTCTTGTTTCAATTTTCTAAGTTTTCTAATTTACACAATTATCAAACATGGTGGTTTTCTAGATTTAAAAGAATCAACTTTGCACTAGGTTAAATGTTCATGTTTCATGTTTTCTAGGTGTGCCCAAGGGTCCAAGCTTTGAACCCATGGCTCTGATACCAAGTATAATGCCGCAAAAAAATGTTGTTCGTAACTCGCTTTAACCAAACACTTAACCCGAAGATGCGACTAATTTTTTTAGTTTTTTATTTTTTTGTTTGAGTTAAAAGAGAAGTTTATGATACAAGGATGTAGTGAGGGTTCATTAATTTATAGCTCTATAGAAAGGTAACAATTATTAGTTTACTTAATTAAATATTTTCTTTTCTTCGATTAAGTTCATTCCTAACAAGGTTAACCTTATGCTAAATTATTAAATTCATTACATTAATAGCTTAGAGATCCTTTAATAAATTTCGCACACACACTAAGGGTTTAAAAGGGGAAAAAACATTACACCCCTAGGAAATCAAAAGGCCCCACTCATTCATCTACACATACCCTTAAGGATTTTAAATTAAAACATTTAAAATACATTTCTTCTTAATAAAGGTAGGGTCAATTCTCCACCCTTGGATCAAATCCATCTTAGCCACTAGATCCTAGGGTTCTCAACATAGCCCTAAAATCCTTATGAAATTCTATTAAAATATTTTCTCATTCTATTCTTCTCATTTGGTTCATTTTCTTTTGTTAAATTTGCAGGTTGGAGAGGAGGAAGCCATGGGAGCAAAGGGAAGGATCCATGGAGGAATTCTACATGAAGATTTAGTCTAGGTTTAGTTTAGATTTAGTTTTATTCATGCAATCTATTTCATTTAAAGATTGGGAGGAGTTTCTTCCTCTAATCTGGTTTTTATTCCAAGATTATAGTGTATTGGGTTTTAAATTTGGGGCAAACCCTACCCCCTTTTGTTACAAATGAAATAATGCTTTTAGATTCACCATTTGAGTATTTTGTTGTCCCATTCTTAACCATTTAATTTTATTTTACTCGCTGGTAGTAATAGGTTATAATTTTCAACTTAGAATTTAGTGAAAACTCAACAATTTTCATGCACAGCACGGATCAGCAAAATTCTGTCATAGGTGATAATGACCGCCCGCCAGGTGTGCCAAAAAGTAGACCGTTTCCTTCCGTAGTAGCGGTTGTGAAACTACCGCCTTACCTAGAAACAAATGCAGGACTTCCAACTTACTCGGGTGGCGCTTTGAGACCGCGCCATAGCCTAAGCGGCGGTTAGGGGACCGCCGCTCTGCATAGGCGGTGGTCTTGTTTTCTGAAAATTGAAATCACCATTAAGCGAGATTTTTACAAAAACTTAATGTTTTTTTGGATTGAGGGTAAATTGAGGGTGTTTGAAAGGACCCACATCCTTGTACAATTGAGGATTTTTCTTGAGAGGAACCACAACCTAGTTATAATGAAGGGGACCACTATTTAGGAACCCAATTGGAGCAACCATAAAAACATAATGAAGATGCAACACCAATGAAAATGGCTACAACGAGTGGGACAACTATCAGTGAATGGAGTGAGAGGAACAACCACCACACGTCGGCAGAGAGGACCACCACCGAATCGCAAAGAAGTGGAACAACCAACAAGCGACAAAAACAATAGCATCAATAGTGAGTGGAACAGCCACCGGAGAGGAGAAGTAAGCGTCAATAGCAAGAGGAGCAACCGCCAGCGTCGAGTGAGAGGACAGAATCGGTGTCGGTGGGAGGAGTAACCACCGGTGTTAGCACGACGAGCAGAGAAGCTACCTCCAAAGGCAAAACCACCTCTCGAGAGGAGGATCGTGCCTTGGGGGATTTGAACCTAGGTGGGTAAGCACACAACCATGTGACTTGACCGCACCACTCCCACCCCATCGGCTACAAAACTTAAAGTTGCTAAAGGATGTAAAAATGCATTTTGAGTTTGTTTTTGTTCATTCCAAGTTCGAGATTTGAGATTTAGTGCTCTATTATTCATTTCTTAGTTAAATCTAGTCCTTTTTAAAGTATTTTCAACTCTATTAAAATTCATCTACTTACAAGAATAATTTCCATTTGTTTAACTATATTCTTTCCTTCTATCACAAGAGCAAAGGAATGTAAATCTATTTTATTACTTTGTCATTTCCTTACTATACAATTACCATTACTAAAAGCAATAAAATCTAACTTAGTTTCCTCTTTATTTCAATACAATGTACATACATTCAAAATAGCTAAAAAGACTTTATTTTTCCATTCAAGTTTATTATACTAACAAGCTCAACTTCTAACAATTTCTTTCTTTTTCTCTTAATACATGTTTACAATGAAGACAACTCTACAATGATAATAAATTTCTTTTCCATTGATATAACTCAAATCTTTTAGCACAAGCACTACTTTTCTCACAATACATTCAAGATTTTAACAAGGAGAAAATACTTTCTTTTCTATTTGCAAACTAACTTTACAATAACATTCTTTCTTCTTTCTTTTCTTATTTGTTCCTTTCCACATGCAATGCAATATCAATAACAACTATTTGAATACAACTTTCCTTTCAATATATGCTACACTTCCATAGACACAAAGGAATACAATATGTTTCTTTACAATATCAATACAATGTCCTCCACTTGATGTGGGAAGTTATGCAAAATATAAATACAAGAATGAATACATTATTACAATTTCTTCCACTCTAAGTGGGTAAAATACTAAGGAAATTTCACATGGTCATCAACAAGACTCCAATCTCCAACTCCAACAAGATAGCTCCTCCAAGAATTTTCTTGATTCACAACAAAATAGGGGGAGAGGCAATGCTCTCCACCCAACCAAGATACCCAATGGAGAAGAGAAGCCATCCTCTCCATTGGCCCCCAAGCCCCAACCACATTACAATGGGAGAAGATCTCAACTCATGGCAACTACTAGCTTCCACAAAACTTAACATATAATTTCACATTCATTCCTTTTACATACAAAACACAACAACAACTCAACAAGAAGAAAACAACAAAGCAACAAGATCACAAGGCTTATCAAGAAAGCCAAAAGAGTAAGACCTATGGGAGGCCACTTATGCCTCCCAATGGGAATGGGTGCCCACCCAAAAGCCTCCAATGCAAAACACAATTTCCCCTTACAACTCTTATGCCTCCCTCAAGTACCCCTTATACCTCCATAACTCTTATGTCTCCCTCATGTCAAGAAGAAAAAAAGGAAATGCAAGCATCCCTCAAAACAAGGTGGGGTACCCAACCCAAAATCCCTCCACAAAAGGGTAAACTCTTATGCTTCCCTACATAAAACTCCCCATAATCTCATCCCACTCCCAACTTAGGCATTCTACCCACACCCAAAAGCATTTAAAAGAGATAACAACATTCAACACAACATATACACACATACAATAAAACAAATAACATAATTAAAACTAAGGTGAAGCTCCTACCTCTCCATGGTGGAGTTTGTTCCAAGTATGAAGTTCCAAGCTTCTCTAAATATCAAGCAAGCATCCACAAGGCTCCAACAATCCACAAACTCTCTCCAAATCCTCTCACTCTACAAAAATTCAAGAGACTAAAAATGATCATCCAACCCCAAAACAAGGAACAAGAATTCAATAAATAGAGAAAGGAGAGGGAGGGATGATGTGGCACAAAGTAGGATACCACCTCATTTCCTCTCCACTCCACATCACTTGGTCAACCTCATATTCCAAAGCACAATTAATAAGTGGTTGGAGGAATGACAAGAACCTTACACACTCCATCTAAGCCCACTCCCCCAAAGGAAAAAAAGAAATATTTGAAAGAAAGTGTAATAACATTTCACCTTTTTAAATTCCCAAAACACCTAAAAGAGCCTAATTTTGACCCCCAACCCATAGGTAGGGTTGGCATGGGTATTTAAGAGGTGTGGGACATGTTTGACTTGTCCCACAAGCTTCCAAATTTTGCCTCTAAGGCCAAATTCAAGTTTCTCATGAAGGGTAGAGTGTGCTACACTCAAAACTCAAACACACTTCACTCAACACAAAATCCAAAAGTAATTCAAGCCTAATAAATGAACTCCTTTCGGTCACATCTTTAATTAGTTTAGGATAAATTTACATTAGCTTAATTAAGACACTACAACCCATGAATAATAAAGGGGTAAATATATATCCAAAAATCTAAAAATAAAACATGCAAATTTCATTACTAAAGGAAAACACATACTAACATTATCAAAGAGGGAAAATTAAAACAAAACAACACATGACCCCTAGGTCACAATTTTCTCCTAACCAATAATTCTAACACACACACAATTACATGTTGCCATGGTGACCCTAGTTAAATTCTTTTCAAATTTCGATGTGGTTGATCTCCATTCCCCCAATGTTGTTGTGAATATAAGATACCCGTAAAAATAGAGGATGCCTCTTTCGGCCTCGTGGCCGCATTAAAATATTCATGTCAAATATGCAATATAAATATGAAATTAACTATATACGAATTAATATCATCTATGCAAGATACGATATCACTAAAAGTTTCTAGCACATTTCCATTCCACATTTATCCATGTAAAAATGATCACAACATTAATCAATTATCAAAGGTCTACTAAACATGATTAAATATATCACATGTCAAAAATACGGATAAATAATCATGTCAACAAGATATCAAGATTGACAAAAATGTCTCCAATGTCCGTATGCATCATATAAGAATGAGGTCAATAACGCCAAGATCTCGATATCTACTAGCATGCTAAATCAAAACTATAATATAACCATAAGGGTAATGACAAAGATCATCAAAAATTAATAAAAAGGTGTCAAAAGGAAGTGGGCACTACAATTCTCTTGTGATTCTTTACTATCCAATCCTATTAATAATTATTTTTCCATTTCCAAAATAAAATTTAACCAAAGATAGCTCTTGAAGATCAATGGTCTTGACATACTAATTTCACAAGATCTTCAAAACAACACTTACATCTTTGTTCACGTCGTCTAAAATTGGAGAACGAAGAGAATGAGATCCATAAGTGAGAAAGCTATCATATATTTCCCTACATTCAAATCGTACTAAGTACTACCCAAACACTCAACATCCATTGAACTCTTTCTGTTACAAATCTAACAACATATCTTAAGGAATTGATATTATTCCTTGAACATACCTATGTGAAAAAGGGGATTATAGAATTCATATGTGAGTGTGTTTTCATCCAATTCCTTACTTTCCAACCCTATCAAATATCAATCAATCCCATCATATACATTCAATCATTTCATTCCATATATATTACAACTTTCCCATTTAGATTTTATTATGTTTTTTATGATGTCCATATGTTCTACTGAAAGCTATTAAGTTGAGTTGACCTTGGAACCAAAATTTTCTTCAATGTGGGTTAAAGCATACAAGTGTGATGAAAGTATTTTAAAATCGATAGATCCAAATTAAAAATCTATAAAAATTTAAAAAATTAGGTAAAATCTGGATGCCCTACACCTCCTCTTAAAATGCATGTTTGATCATTTTCATGTTTTGGTTCATATTTTTCTTGAGTCCTTCCTCCATATTTTGACCCACATTGATCCTCTGTATCTTTGATTATGAATGAACTTATTTCTTGCTATGCTTATTTATGCAATTTTGATCCATTGATGTCTAACAACACCTTTTCTTTATCTGCAACTAGTTTCTTCCACAACCCCTTCATTCTTCCTCATATATAAAAATCAAAATCCTTATTATTACCAATCGATAGACATTCTATAATGGTATTCGATCCAGAGGAGGTGGTGGTGGCGGAGGTTTACCTTTTGTGCGTAAACACCTTGAATGATAATTTTGAAGTTGACATCCTTCGACATTCACATGATTGTTTCAACCTTGATTTTAATTTCAATTTGTATATCTTGGAGAACTTTTTCTTTACACTTAGACAAACAAATTAGAAAATTGTAATATCTTAGCCATATGGTATAATTTCGAACTTTTTCTCAAAGTTATTTTCAAATACTACATAATAGTACAAATAAGGTGTACGTAATTTACCTTCCAATTAATAAGATGTTTTAACAAAAGATGATAAATTTATAAATAGATATAAAATAACTCATACCTATTTACATTTGTCAATTAAAAAATATAAATCTCATACAAATAATAAAACTAACAATAGTACACATAAATATAAAACAATTCTCAATGTCCACGAATGTCAAATTTAAAAACAAAATCAGATTACTAAAAAGGGAATGAACACTATGAAGCATCTAAATAGAAAACTAGATGCATGTAAGTGATAATTTTAACCACCAGGCATCTCATAGATGCTTCGTCACATTTCACATATATGTGCTAGAAAGTGGGTCTATATATTTGCAGTTAGTACGGCCCACGATATTAGACTTCGGATTTCCTTGTGGGAAGCTGTAATATATTTTGTATTTTCTCCTTTATTGTATTGAGTTCTATCCCCTTGGCGCCAAGTGAGCGCCTTAATATTCGTCTATACCCATGACTCGTTAGAAGAAATAAACACTCCTTTCTAAAAGACATAATTAAATTGCTAGATTTTGCTATAACGTTTAAAATGTTACGCACATTAAACGCATTTTATTCTTTTCCACTGGTGGTTAGACTTAGAGTTTGAACGATAGTGAAGTATTCCGACGTCCTATTTTAAGGATATATGTATAGAGAGGTAGACTATTTAATTTCACTGCAGAGTAATTTACAAATTAAGTATGAAGAGGGTCACTATTATTCTTATTTTCATAAAATTTTCATAACAGGTGATGATGTTATAATATAAGTAGCCCTTTCATATGAGTTTTAAAATACCCATCCACACAGCTTTTTGCGAAGCATGATAATCTATAAATTAAGTACGAAGAAGGTAAGAAACGGTTGTAAAGTTGCAATATAAGTGGCCCTATCATATGAAGATGGGAATTTTGAAGTCATATAAGTAGTTCTAAGATATATTGAAGAAGCATATTTGTTACGGTACTAGAATATATATATTTTGAAGTATAAATGGACCCACTTCTATTAGTATACCAATCATGTTATATTGGGGTTTGTATGTTAGCACAGACCAAACTAATCAACTGATATAAGTTTTGTTTTGATTCACTAATAATTTTTAGACTCATAGAAATAATTATGACATACATGAAGAGGCATATCAAATGTGGGTAGTAAGGCATATATTTTAACAAATTATGTCTAGTATTTTTTGGATTTATGAATCCATACAAGATGAGATAGGAAGACCAAATAAGAAAATATACTCAACATGTCGCTAATCAACCATTATCTTAATAAGATGGTCACTTCTATTGTGCCATCATTCATGCTGACATAAGGATCATGGTATATTCGAGTTTATATGTTTGTTTTCTTATTTTTAAATGTCTTTTCCTTAGTAAATTTATAATCCGAAAACAATTGTTGTTCATTTACCAATACATACATAATTTGATACTCCAACCTATACATGACTTATTACCCAAATTCACAAAACCTACTTTAATGCATCTTGGTTCTTTAACTTAATATTTATTCATTGAAAATATTAGAGTCGATTAATGGTTGGGAATGCCCTATGCAATAGTTGGATTGATACGATTAAGGATAAAATTGGAATAAGAATGGCGACGGCGAGCCCTAAACGCGAGCATGAGGCCGAAGCCCTAATCCCCTTGAGATCTATTGATGGCGGCGCTTTTGTTTATGGTAGTAGGGGTCTGGTTTGCCCTAGCTCAAGTCTGTTTGAGGGAAGTGGGGGTGGTTTCTCTTCTCAGGATGGCAATGGTGGAGTCTCTTAGGCATAATGTGGCGGTGATGACAAGGGCGACACCTTAACCTCATAGGCCTTGTTTATAATGATGTAGGTTGTCAGGTCTCTTAGTGCATTTTCTCCTACTATGCGTTCGTCACTTGGTGAAGAGTAGGTTCTTCTTAGAAAGTAGAACCAGAGTAGGGGAAAGCCCTCTTTTCTGGAGGCGGCCAGATTTGGTGCTAAGGCTTCTGCTAAACCCATGGTTCATGCCAAATCTATTCTAGTGGTCTCCTTTGGTGAGGATGTCTCAAATATTGCGGTTTTCTTCCAAAAATGGGGCCTGATCTATAGATTCAGTAGTGTCTGTCCTGTCTTCCTTCCGGCCCTGCACAAATGGATAACTGAACATGGAGGCCCTTTATGGAAGGTAAAGTTAATATTTATCCCACAACCGTGGTATATTCATTTTTGTCTTTGAGGTTTCAGATGACAAGGACAAGATTTTTAGAAAGATATGGGATTTTTAGTCACACCATCTTATTATGAAGCTATGGTTTCCAAGCTTTAACCTATTACTTGAAACTTTTACTATCAAACATGTGTGGGTAAGGATGCCTTACTTACTTTTGCATTTCAAGAGTGAGGAGTGTTTCAGATCTATGGGGAATATTTTGGGTAAATTTCTTGATGTTGAGACTAGGACAAAATCTTTCGATCATACCACTTATGCTCGTATTTTAGTGGATATGGATATGACAACCAATTTCTTGGCCACAATGGAGGTCAAAGTCGGTATTTTCATGGACTCAAAATCTAGATTATGAAGGTCTTCCTTCAAATGTAGATCTTTTTTTCCCTTGGACATCTTGTTGTTGATGTCACATTGTGAAGAAATAGATTAAAGGGCAGGTATCGTAGTGGAAGGACTTTAACCCAAAAATTTGATAGTTGAGGCTAAGGAGGACAATAATGTAACGCAGATATTAGACAATCATATAGGTGATCTGGGAAAGGAGAAGGTCAGGGTTATGGAAGAGATGAATGTGAATTTGAGCGAGAGTGCCACTCTTCCCTCTCTACCCGTTAATGACCCACATGTAGTAGATAAGGGGTTTCCCCTTTGTCACCCCCTGTATCTTTATTTTCTCTAGATCAAAGTAGTATCTCTCTTGAAATTAGCCTTCCTATTAACCCAGATGAGAATGTTGATCCTAATTGGGGGGAGGGATAGAAGCTGGTGAACAACAAAAAGAGGGGTAAAGATGTATCCAAGCCCCGCATGATGAGCCTTATATCTCGTAAAGGGAAGATTTTTGGAAGTGGAGTTCCTTGGTCTTGTTGGTTAAGTTGCATTCACCAACAGTCCTTGTGTTCCTCCTTTTGGTGCTTCCTTGACCTCGAGGTTTGGCTTGTTGTTTTGTTTCTTTTTTGGCCTGTGGGCTCTTGTTGGTTGTTGTTTCTCTCTTGGGCTTTGAAAGTTGTATCTTTCATTTGTACAGGGTTCCTGATCCCTTCAAAATCTTTTTACCTAATCTAATAAAAAATAGTTGGATTGGATACCCTTCTCACAATATTAGTTAATATTTTTTCCAATCAAGTAAATAAATAAAAGTTGCCTACATTTTTTTATTAATAATATACATCTTGATCATAATAAATAAATAATTTAGAGACACTTGTACAAAAAGAACAAAATTATCCTATAAAATTAATCATAGGTTGTGTTAAGATTGCAACAAATATAATTTTTTATTCAAGATTGTCTACAAGTGTGATTTATAAATATCAAGTAGGTGATGGGACTCAAACATGAACAAAGCGTCATTTTTTCACAAAACATTAAAATCGATTATGGAGCTTCCATGGTTTTGTGAAGAGTGGTTTTTGGAATAGGGAAACAATTCTTTAATAAAAATAATAGACATTTCTCTTACAAAAATTAGAATACAAAATTAAATACTTCTTTCTTTCAATTATAATCGCCTCTATTGGCTACACTAGTTAGATTATAAAAAGTACATAAACATTTTCCCACAAAAACTACACACAAGTATAATATGGAGCTACATAGAGTAAGGGTAACTATACCAACAAAATCATATAAACCGATAAATATGTCATTTTTTAAATTACAAAAATATTATACTACACTTTTATGTGTATGCGTGGAATTTAAGTTGGTGTACAATAATATCAATATATGAGTCAATTAATATTGAATCTTCAGGTAAATTATTTTAATGCTAAGTTTTAAAAATAACTAACATTAAGAGAAATAGTTAGATTTAGACGCCCCATCTTTGTTGGCACCTAGGCAACTACCTAGTGTGCATACAGATTAATTCTCCATTAGAAAATATTAAACATATATTTTGTGTCATATGATGATCAACCTTGTATTAAAAGAATGATAGTGTAATATGTCCATTTACAGTAATTCGTTCTCATTTATATCTTTTGACCGAAGGTTTGAAATTTAGTGTCATTTAATAAGGGGTATTCTATTCTACCAAATTTTCTGTAAACATTATGGCAACTTCATCTTTTTTTATTAATACATCTTGACAGCACCTTTTGCATTATCATACAGGCTACTTGACCTCCTTTACAATTTCGGTCACAAAAATATTTTCCATCAAAATTACTTGTACAACTCCTCATTTCTCATTCATTCATTACATATTAAAGGAATTTACCCTCGCTACAGTGTTTATGTTTCGTCATTATTGAAGTCAATCTCCCTTAAATGGAGAACTGGGCCATCTGCTTTTAAGTAAAGAACCTTCATCATCATGTAGTTGTTACCATATTTTGGGAGCTATGAGATTGATGAAATATGCAAACCAGATACTGAAATGTTTCATTAATTCAATCATGGCGTAGATGAATTATTACCAAGCGTGGGGTGGGTCCGAATCCGATCCGTAAGATAAAAGAATGAACCAACGGTAAGCATTATGTTTGTAAACTATTGTCGGGGCATAGCCTTTTAAACTGAATTAACAGTCATACGAGGTGGATCGGCCGCCAATTACACCAAAATTTAGAACAAAAACCATACTTAATAAATAGCCACACACTGAAGTGAGATCGTATATCTACCAATCCTATATTCGTCTTCCACGTGGGGTTATTATCGTCACCACTGCTCTCTTGTTCTATTGTGTTTAACAGGTTATTTAATGGGACAAAATGTAGAATTACTTTGGAAGGACGCATTTTTCATCCACGGGACTCAAACAGAACTAATCTTCCTATCGTTCTACTTTTTATTCTGGAAATGTATGTCAGTCTAATTGAAAGCTCCAACTTTCGAGATTGCATCATGGGATTCCACTCGCGGTGGTGCGTTTTCCATATCATATGAGGATCTTCTTTTTAACTAGAGATGCTACGCCTACCCTATCAAACAACTTCATTTTGTGTTATAGTGTAGACTTCTATTTACAAGTTAATTAATTAGAGGTTAAAAGTAAAATTCGGAGGTTGTAATTTTATTTTATTTTTATTAGGTAAATGTGTTGGTTTTGAAGGGAACCCAAAAACCCACAAATACAAGTGATGAAAAGATATATGAGTGAGGATCAAAGGTGAAGCCTCTACCAACGACCAAGAAAGACAACCAAAGTATCGACACAAACGAAACAACCATACATACAACTCATCTCTCGAGAATCCTTCCCTCATGATCTTAAATACATTTTAAGGGGATCATTTACACTTATCCTTTTCTTCTTCTTCCCAATAGTAGTCCAAGGTTCATCATTGTTCGGAATTACATTTTCATTTGTGTGAATCGAGATGATTTCAAAATTCTCCTTGTCCTTAAGAGTTGGAGTATCAAGAGGAGAGGGATCAGTAACCAAAGTAGTTGTAGTGCCAACTGCTCTTCGACATTTATTATATTTTGATTTTTATTACTGTTGACTATAGACGTGGACATTATTCTATCATTTTGACTAGCATGATGTTAGATGATAGAGACATTCTAACTATTAATGGATTGTGATTCGAGTATGATTTGTGCTGGATTCTTAGAGGCATAGAGAGACATGTTATATTGATGATGATGATGTGTTGTTAGCTTGTATATATATATATATATATATATATATATATATATATATATATATATATATATATATATATATATATTACATTAATTAAAATTCTCGTGAACTTGTTGATATTAATAAAAGATAGAATTAGATGTTGTTGAAGTTTTAGACAAATGATAGCATTGTTTAGTTGAGATGATGACTTAGTTATATGAGAATGGTTATTGATTCATGTGTGTATATTTTGTATTTGAGGTTTTGATGTGACCACGAGGCCGAAAAGGTATTGTGTGATTTTATAGGTGATTATATCACAACAATTGAAAGGGGAATTACGGACTAACCACATCGAAATACTAGATGGATATAATGAAGGTCACTATGACAACTTGTGTAATGTTGTTGTTTTGTTGTTTTCGTTTGGTAGGGGTCCCCATGGGGCGATGGCCTCCAATTGCGACCATGGGCTATATGTGCAATTCTTTCCCTTTTCTTTTTATTTATTATAGAGTATGTGATTTATTTGTGATGTAATTTATTTAATCATTGTTTATTAGTGTGTCTTTATTAAGTAATTTAATCATGTTATTAAGTTATATGGGGATGTGACAAAAGGGGTCATTTATTAAAGTAGTTGGTCATTTGGATTTTGTGATTTTGATTGAGCATAAGTGATCTTGAGTGTTGTACACTCTACCCTACCTTGGAATTTCAGATTTGGGATTAAGGGCAATTTTTAGAGGCTTGTAGGACAAGCTAAGCTTGTCCCACACCTCCTAATCTAATTTATTAATCTTACCTATGGATTCGGGGTCAAAAATAGACCCCATTATGTGTTTTTGTAAGAAAGAAAGTGATAGTTATTGCACATTTCTTACATGGGTTTTAAATTATGTCCTTAAATGGTGTGGGTTTGGATTGTGTGTGTAAGAGACTTGTCATTTCTCTTGACCACCAATTTATTGTGCATTTGGGTTGAGATTTGACTTGGGAAGTGGAATTGAGGAAAGTGATGTGGCATCCTACATGGAGCCACTTAAACCTCATTTTCCTTTTTTCTATTTATGCAAGTTTAATTGTTTGTTTGGGATTAAATTCATTTTATTTTGTTCTCTTGTATTTTTGGGAGTTGGAGAATTTTGGAATGCTTGTTGAAGTTTTTGAGCTTGTTATAGTTGGATTGATCTTGAAGGAGCTTGGACGGTAATCCATTGATCAAGTTCTACCATGGAAAGGTAGGAACTACACCCTTGTTTTATTTGTTTTCTCTTATATGTGTATATTTGTATGTTACTGAATGTTTTGGTATGTTTGTTGGGTTCATGGGTAGAATGCCTAAGTATGGTGTAGGATAAGGGTATGGGGACTTTATATGTAGGAGGCATAAGATTTTATTCAATGTTTTGCTAGGGAGTTGGGTTGGGTACCCCACTTTTGATAAGAAAATGATTGCATTTCTTGCTTGGTTCTTTTAAGGTAGACATAAGAGATTCTGGAGGCATAAGAAAATGTGGGAGGCTTAAAAACATATTAAGGGTAGGCATTAGAGTTGTATATTAGAGGGCTTTAATGTGGGACCTAATCCCAGTGGGAGGCATAAGTGATCTCCCCATATATCATTGCACTATTGGCTTTGAATTTTCAAGCCTTGTGTATTTTTTTAGTTTCCTTCTTGTGATTAATTCTTGTGTTGAATGTGTTTTGAAATAGATATAAAATTTTGTATTAAGATGTGGAAACTTGTGATAGTTGTCATGAGTTGGATCGGGGGCCAATGAGGAGGATAGCTTCTTCTCCTCCTTGGATTATTGGTTGGGTGGAGAGTGTTGCCTCTCACCCATTTTTTTTTTTGTTATTGAAGTGGAGAAATGGTGTATCTCGTGTTGAATAATTTTGGATATGGAGCATTTGTTGAAGTAAAAAATAACCCTTCATTGTAAGAAATTTCTTGTAATTCCCACTTAAGGTGGAAAACTTCTAGATTTGTATTTAAAAGAAAAAAATTCTTTGCAAGTTTTATTTACCAAGTTATAATGTCATTTTTGAAGGAATTTAATTAAAGAATGTTTCTTTCCTTTTTATTCAAATTAGTTATATGTAAAGGAATGAATCAAATGGATATCATGTTTAAATTCTACCTTCTCTTGAGAGAAAAGAAAGTTGGAAATCTTAATGTGTTTCATCACAATGTGAATTGGGAGGTTGTCATAGCCTTATTCTTGGTTGAAACAGTTAAGCACTCTTTGCTTTTGATATATTAAAAGTTAAAGTTATCCTTGATATCCATGTTCCTTTATACATTGTTTTTTTAGAGTTATTTGGCCTATATAGTGACTGACACTAGTCACTCTTAACAGGTGTCAGTGTACTCAAGACTCGACATTAGTCATTATTTCATATTGTAGTCTTTAAAATGTTAACTCCAAGTTAGTTATCAACTTAAATGACATCATGACTTGTACAACAACCTTAAATTCAATGAGTAATTTTTCAAAAAGTTATTTAGGTATGTGTGAATGACAAAATGTTGAATATATGTAAAAATTTATAAAATAGACTCATCCAACAATATCCAGCGTCAACGACTAAACCTTCACAATCGGTATTCCTTTGGTGACATCGATCATTGATACTTGCACCAATTTCATTTCTATAACTAGATATTCATTTGTTATGCCCTTTTTAATATTAGATGCTTCTGAGACAGTTATGCTTTCTAAAAATTGATTAAGAAGTTTTTCATGGAATTAATCTCTCACCCCCTTCATTTAAAGCAATATTCTAAAAAAATTACCATTAACACAAGAATGGCACTGGTAATGGAACCGATTGTCGGTAGCACAATGGTTACTGTGGGTTGTCAAGAGACCACTGTCGTTCGCCTGTGTGTGGGATTTAAAAAAAACATATTTCCAGCCAAACCATTGGCTCTTATGGATATAAACTTCACCTACGAGTAGATCCAGCTGTGAGGGTCGTATGCTTGTTTAGACCCATACTCCAACCTGTGTATAGGGATTTAAATGTATAAAACTCTTGATCTACAAAATTGAATTTTTCCCCATCCATCAAAATAACGAAAAAGAACTAATCAACAATAGATCTCAAACCAGATCTAGGATAGATGCTTTCATTGCAATAAATAACTAAGAATATATGATTAAATATAATTTTCAACTATTCTAAAGGAGAATAAAAATGGATGGAATCCCTTTCTTCTTGCACATTTGATCCAAAAGACTCCTCCATGATTTTCCCCAGATCCATGACATCCACTCCTTTAACTCCCAAACCAAAGAGAAACAAATGAATGAGTTTGGGGTAATAAATGCTTAGGAAGACTCTCTTAAGGATGATTAGGGCGTATTTTGGGTAAATCGAATCTTTTGGTCCCTATTTATCCGATCCAAGAGGTTAAGAATCAACTCTACAATTTTTAGGTGATAATATTCATATCATCGTTATAAATTTTAAATAAATCAAATGTATGTGTAAATGGGTGAATGGGGCCACTTAGGGCTCTAGTGTAATGAATTTAAAAAAATGTAACCCTTCTAGTAGGTTTTAGTGAATCATTCTATGGACATTAAATAAAATACTTTGAGTGAATTGAGGCAACTAAGAATAAGGGTTTATTAAATGTGGGTTGAATATTAATTCCCAAGAGGGAAACTATTTAACCTAGTAAGAGAGATTAATGGACACTTATCTAGTGATGATGATTAAATTTAAATTATATTTGGATTAAAATATTTAATTAATAATCTAGACCAGATCTATTCTATGAAATCTAACATTCATGGTAGGAATTAATTAAACATATATTAACGTTTCACACCCTTATAACTTAAAACCAAAAAAATTATTGTCACAAATTTATAGATAATGATTTAAGATTTAATGTGGTTTTAGAATGTTTAATTTATGGGCATTACATGTGGTATCAAAGTCATGGATTTAACACTTGGACCTTACACACACTTGCAAACATAAAACATAACAAAGAAAATTTGTGCAAATCTATACCTAGATCACACAACTTGTGTGATGTTTTAAATGAAGAAAACCTCATAAAATGAAATTAAAACTGAAATGATAAACTAACTCTCACCTTGGTGTGTGCAAGAGGCACGGGCCGGATGAGGGGTTCTTGCTCATGGACCTAGATTTACCATCCATGCATTAGGCGGTGGCTACCATATTGTCTCTCGATACTTTAGAGGTTATAGGATGTTAATGCAACTATACACAGAGATCTCTAGTGTAATTCCCACTTAAGAACTAAGAACAACCTAGGATTAGTTAGGAAAATTATGGAATAAGTTTTTTTAATTAAAAGAATCTACAACTATATTACAAGGCAATAGTTGTCCCTAACAGTGTTCTAAAAAATTATAATCTACTAGAGTATATTTTTCTTTTATTAATAAATATTAGAGGTCACAAGGTCCAAATTTTAGGGTTAGAAGTTTCAATTAAGTTCGAGAGGAAAAATCCCTCACCATACCTACTCTCTAAAAGTCTTAAAGTTTTAACTTGGTTTTTTCAAACTTAGAAAATTCAAAATTTTCCTAACTTACTCCCATTGGATAGGAAATTTCTTCACCTTTCCAATGATATAAAAAAGTCCTCCTAGCTCCTCATATTTTTCAAGTTATGGGCCGGCGGGCCTTGGGGTGAAAATTTTTTCCCAAGAGCGGGTCTACGGGCCCGAGGGGTGAAAATTTTCATTGTGCGGGTTGGCGGAGCGAGGAAAGAGTTTTGGCATTTCTTCCCTTTTTAGGAAAAAACGTGATTTGCATCTATATGCCCGCGGGCCTGAAGAGGACACGTGTCGACTAAGAAAAAATTTAGTAGGAAGTCGGGTCATCGGAGAGATTTTCGACTTTAAGATTTTAAGGGTAAAAGTTCAAAGGTAAAAAAATTTCACGCCTCCACCGATGCCTAAGGCTTCTACATGCCAAAGCATTCCTTTGGTTATGGGCATGCGGTGGCGAGGAAACTTTGGGATTTTCACCAAACCAAAAAGTTAAAGTTTCAAAGTTAATCAAAAAGTTTCGCGCCTACTACCAAGGCCTAAGGATACCACGTGTCGAGGATACCATTGGTTACGCAGTGGTGGAGCAAAATTATAAAATTTTCCCAATTCTTTTCTAAAATGCTAAGGTCAAAATGGATTTCATGCCTCCATCATTGCCTTGTAAGGCCATGTGGCAACTTCTGATTGGCTGTGGGATGGCGGAGTGGCGGGAAAAGTTAGAAATTTTTCCAAAATTTTTAAAACGAGGTTAATTTCAATTTTCGATGCGTGAAAGGCGACAAAGGGAAAAAGCGGGCCGACGGGTCCACCGGGGAAATTTTTCCAAAATTTCTTTTTGACAGTTAGATTAAAAAGAGAACTTTCTGGAAAGCTCTCTATGTCCTCTTTACACAGAGATCATTAATTTTAGATTTTGATAAAGTTTAAGGGGTCAATTTTAAGGAAATGGCCTGCAGACTTATATAGTGTGAGCTAGTAAATTTTGACTTAAAGGATTTGTTCAAAATTTGATTCTTTCCTTCACTCATCATGTCCAATAGACATGGAGGATTGTTCTAGGATGGTTTTAGGATGGAAAACCAGATTTGATTGGTTTGATTGAGTTGCAAA
Source organism: Taxus wallichiana var. yunnanensis (assembly GCA_018340775.1). Taxonomy (NCBI): domain Eukaryota; kingdom Viridiplantae; phylum Streptophyta; class Pinopsida; order Cupressales; family Taxaceae; genus Taxus; species Taxus wallichiana. The sequence goes on from CM031239.1 coordinate 937,731,627, forward strand.
TCAATTTTACAACTTTTAACAGCAAGAGGGACTGCAAATGGATTGAGCCCGATTTTGCAATGTTTGAAATATTTCCTTAAGTGTTTTAGCCCAAATTGAATTCATTTACATCATAGCATGTTCAATTTTAATGTTTCATTTTTATTTCTTGAATTGCAGGTTCAAACTGTTCATTTTAGATAAATTATTTGCCAGGATGAAATACAAAACAAGATCAATTTCTAAAGGATTTATTTATCATTTTTCACCTTCCAAGTATGGAGATTCATTTCCATTCCAGTCTAATACATTTAAGTGATTTAATCAAACCATTTAAGAGCCAAAATACAAAGTCTGATTTCTAATTTTTAACGTATTTCAAAATACAAAATATTACCATTCCTTCATATGTGTTTCTCTCTTTCAAATAGACATTTCAATAATAATTAAATGATCAGATTTCAATATAACATTGCAATTTGAGAAAGATAGGACACCATTTATTGATTCCAAAGGACAACTTACAACTTCCTTCTTTCATACTTCAAAATTCATCATACAGATTACATTTCCTTCACATTCTTTCAAAGCAAAAATAGATTCTATCTTTTTTCATTTCACTTTACAAATTTCATAATCCATACAACATCTTTCCATTTCAAAACATTTACAAATTCATCCACTTCAAAGTGGGAAAGGTTACAATGAGATTTTATTTCACAAGGTACTATCAAACTGTCTTTCTCCTCTTACTCTAGAACAACAACATGAATTCTTCCAATTTGATCACAACAAGAGTAGGAGAAAGGCAACACTCTCCACCCAACCAAGACATCCAATGAAAAGGAGAAGCCATACTTCTTCATTGGCCCCTGAGCCCCAACCACAATGCAATAAAAGGTGTGATCCAACTCATGGCAACAATAGGCTTCCACAAAACATACAAGCAACATAATCACAATAAACACAGTCCAAAACAAAATGTAGTTTTACAACTACATTAACACATGACAAGCAATACTAAGGCTTCAATACAGTAAGCCAAAGGAGAAAGAAACTATGGGAGATGCTACTTATGCCTCCCAAAGGGAAATGGGTATCACCACCTGAGAACAACCCACCATATATATATATATATATATATATATATATGAATATCATTTCAAACCCTTTCATGCCCTTATGCCTCCCCCAAGTACCCCTTATTCCTCACATTTCCTTATGCCTCCCCAACCTCTTATGGCACCCCATAATGATTAAATAAATGCAAGCTATTTATTTTTACAAGGTGGAACCCAATCCCAACTCCCTCCACACTTATACCTCCCCAAAACACTTATGCCTCCCTCAAGAGTACCCCATAGTCTTCTCCTACACCATTCCTAGGCAGTCTACCCGAACAACCCACAAACATGCTAAAACATTCACACAATAACATGTATATTCATAAAGAAAAGGAGTCTTTCAAGAGCCAAGCTCTTACCTCTCCATGATGGAGATGTCTAAGTTCCAAAAGTACAAGTTTTTCAATGCCAAAATACAGTCTAAAATCAACAACCAACAAGCATGCAAGGTTCTCCAAACTCCTTCCAAAATCAAGAGCTCCACAGAACAAAAATTCACCCATAAGGAAGTATGTAAAATGTTCAACAACCCAAAACAAAGCAAGGAGTTATAATTTTATAGAAGAGGGAAGAGAAGAGGATGAGGTGGACCCATGTAGGATGCCACATCACACATCCTCAACTCCAATAAAAATTAAAATTCATTCTCCAATGCACAATAAAGAGGTGGGTGAATAATATGACACTAAATTACACACTCCAAAAATCTCACACCCCATAAGGACTGAATTTAATAAAATGTAAGAAGAGTGCAATTAAAACTTATAATTACTCATATCAAAATGCATAAAGAAGGTCTAAATTCAATCCTCCAACCATAAGTGTGGTTGGTAGATAAAATTAAGAGGTATGGGACAAGTTTTACTTGTTCCACAAGCCTCCAAAATCAGCCTCTAAGGATAAATCCGAATTTCTAAGAAGGTGGAGTGTTTCATACTCCAAAATCTAACTTACAAAACTCTTACACATACTTACACATCACTTACCAAATTTAATACAAGAGAAAAAACTTCTATAATTACTTTCTTATATCCAAATTTTGATTAATTTATTTATTTTAACAATATAATTACTCACATTAATTTTCCACAATTAAAAGAATAATGAAAGGGGTAAATACATCACAAAATAAACACATGCAAACAATAATAGAAAAGAACCACATTAATAAAATACACATAACCCCTTGGTCACATTCAAGGTAATCCCCCCATAGGAATCCCTAAAAAAATACAACATACAACAAATACGATTGCATGGTGACCTTGTTGAATTCATCTAGAATTCCTCCAATGATGTAAAAAACATGCAAAACACAAATACCTCCTTCGGTTTCATGGCCATATCCGAACATCCAACATGATACAAATATAATCAAAAATCATCTATACATATGAATCACAACAACATCAAGGAAATCAACAATATCACTTACAATTTATATTAACAACAATATCATCATCATATAATGTGCATTTTCTAGGTCTACTCATAATATCCAAAATCATATGTCCGAATAACATTTATAATATATCCATGTCAAATAGTATATCATCATCCACATATGAAGTGTCTCTAATAATCATCATGCATCATAACTAAAGTAAGATCAACAATAATCCATGGTCCAACATCTAACATCATACTAAATCAAAACCATAATAATGTTCATAATGTAATAACAAAGATATCAAGATCAGTATCAAAAGGTATGGAAGGGAAGTGGGCACTACATCCCCTCCCCTTAGACTCGGCTTCCTAGTGGAAGTCATTGGAAAAAATGTGGGAACTAAACTCACAACGAAGTAGCATCCTCCCATATAGTTGCAGTCTCATTATATCTGTCCCCACCGCACTCGCACCTAATCAACCTCTCTTCCTCGAAGACCTAGGGTCTTGTGATCTAGGATGCAAATGGGCTCCACAATCACCCGCCGCTGATCTTGCACCTACAATGATGTCCAATCTAACACATGAGAAGGATCTGCAACATATCTCCTAAGAAATGAAACATGAAACACATCATGTATGTGAGATAAGATAGGTGGCAATGCTAGATGGTAGGCCAAAGGGACAATACGCTCCAAGATTTCAAAAATGCCCACAAATCTAGGAGCCAACTTAGAACCTTTTCCATAATGGATAGGGCTCTTATGTGGCCTAACACGAAGGAAAACCTTCATGCCGACATCAAAACTATGGTTGGTATTTTACTTGATCCGCATACTTCTTCTACATGTCCTATGCCTCCTACGATCCTATGTCTAATCAATACCACCTCCTGCTCCATGTCATGTAACAAAGTTGGTATAAGAGAAACCAAGTCCTCTAGCCTATCCCAGCCTGAATTCATGTCCTGCACTCTCTACCATACAAATCCTGAAAAGGAGCCATGCCTATAGAACTCTGAAAACTATTATTATAGGAAAACTCCACTAAGTACAGGTACTCCTCCCATTTAGACTATTGATCCATCACATACATCTTGAGCATATCCTCTAAAATCTGATTCACCTACTCAGTCTGTCCATCTGTCTCGGGGTGATATGTTGTGCTGAAATTGATCTTCGTCTCGAGGGCATGCTGCATGGTAGTCCAAAAATGGGAAGTATACAAAGGATCATGGTCACTAATGATCTTCTACGGAATCCTGTGCAACTTGAAAATATCATCCAAGTATACCTATGCCACTGCACTAGCTGTATAAGTTGTCTTCACCGGAGAAAAGTGAGTCACTTATGTCAATTTATCAACCGTGACCATGATGGTGTCATGGTGATATCTCGACATCGGTAGCCCAACAATGAAGTCCATATAAATGGTGTCCCATTTCCACTCCGGTATAGCACGAGGGAAAATAAGGCCAACTAGATACTGATGCTCATCCTTAAATTTCTGGCACTCTAAACATCATGACACAAACTGGGCCACGTCTCTACAAAGTCCTCTCCAATGATACAATTGTCTCAAGGTGGTGAGCATCTTCTTCACCCTGGGATGGGCTAAATAGGGTGCACGATGTGCCTCTGCCAAGATTTCCTACCTCAAGCCTCCATCTCTAGGAACATAAATCCCACCTCTGTGCTTGAGAAGACCATATTCCCTTAAATAAAAACCATCAAAATTCCCCTCAAGGGGTCTCTAAGACTCGATCTCTTCTCAAATTGTAATGTAGAAGCTATCAAGAGGAAGTTGTTAAAGAATCCTACTCCGCAAATATGTGCTCATTGAGGTGGCTATAGCCACATGTCTCCATCTGCTGAGAGCGTCTACCACCACATTCTCTTTCCCTTTCACATGCTCTATCTCCATATCATATTCACAAAGAAACTTCATCCAATGCCACTAACAAGCATTGAGATTGGGATGCGTGAAGAGGTTGCGAAGACTCAAGTGATCTATCCTGAGTGTGAATCTCTTACAAAGAAGAACGTGTCTCCATCGAACAAAAGTGTGCATAACTCTCATGAAACTCAAGATCATGAGTTAGATAATTAAGCTCATAATCTTTTAGTTTCCAAGACTCAAAATCCACTACTCTTCCCTACCGCATCAACACACCTCCAAGCCATGTTAAAGAAGCATTCGTCCGGATGAAAAACTCACCCCGAGGAACAAGCACTGCAAGAATAGGTGTTATAGTGAGGCATTCCTTCAAAGTGTACTTAAGGCATGCTCTCATCCATGCGATCAAAAACTTCTTCCCTTTCCTCCGAAGGGAAGTGATGGGGTGTGCAATCCAGAGAAGTCCTGAACAAATAGCCTATAGTAACCTGTTAATCCCATGAAGTTGTGCACTTCCGTCATAGTAGTGGGTGTTGGAAATCCATAATGACTCTAATCTTGGAAGGATCAACTATGATACCTTCCTAGAAATGATATGACCCAAGTATTGCACCTCTGTCTAAAATAAGGTACACTTCTCCAAGTTCTTGTAAAGTTACTGCTCCCGAAGACACTGAAGAACCTAGCAAAGGTGCCCCTCATGCTCCTCACACGTACATGAGTAAATCAAAATATTATCAAGGAGGATGATCCTGAAGCCATCTAAGAAGTTCCTAAATACCCCATTCATAAAACTCATAAACACTGCGGGGGCATTAGTCAAACAAAAATTCATCACTGTGAACTCATAGTGCCCATATCTCCTACGGAAGGAGTTATTATGAATGTCTACGCCTCCGAAATCCTCAGCTGATGGTAGCTTGAATTAAGATCAATCTTAGAGAAAATTGTGGCTCCCTTCATCTAATCAAACATATCATCAATGTGAGGAATGGGATAATGATTCTTGATCATTACTTTGTTTAGCTAGCGGTAATCAATACACAACCGCAAGGATCCATCCTTCTTCTTCATAAAAATCACCAGTGAAAACCTCAAGAGGATACACTAGGATGGATAAGGCCTTTCTCCAAAAGGCCCTCAAGCTACAACTTGAGCTCACAGAGCTCTAGGGTGGTCATACGATAAGGTGCTCGTGAGATAGGCTCTACTCCCGGATCTAGATCTATATGAAAATCAATCTCACGTGGGGGTGGTAACCCCGGTAGCCCACCCGGAAAGACATTTGCAACTCTCTCAAAATGGGTGGATCATCATCGATGGCCCACTAGACCCATCCTCTAATCTGTAATTGTTTGTAACAAAGATAGATACATTTGACAACCCTATTACACACACACGCTTAAGCTACATAACGAGAGATGGTGCGAATAGAAACAAGTCTCCCGACTCCTGAAATCACCGACTCAACTCCCAAATCATCTACACAAGATATAATCTTGTGGTAAAAATCCATCCTAGCCCTATGTGCAAATAACCAATCCATACCCAAGGTGACTCCATATGAGTCCAAGGGAAGGATACGGAGATCTGAGGTAGTGGTGAAAGGTCCCAAATCTACCACACACTCCTCAACTAAGGAATCTACAGAGATATTGGCTCCATAAGCCATCTCAACATCCCAACTATGACCCTACCTAACTACCACCAGCTTGCATCGCTCTACTAAATATTGTGTAATGAAAGAATCAGAAGAACCAGAATCAAACACGATGGAGGTAGTAATACCAACAATGCTACCTACAATCTCAATAATCAGTACTCGATGATTTTCCCGTAGTTCTCGATTGATGTGTACATCCTATTACTGCACCCCATATCACCAACAATAGGATCTGAGATTTGTGTCTTACCCATGTTGTTAGGGTTCTGTGGGAAATCTCTCCAAAAATGCCGAATAACACCACAACAAAAACACACTACTGATCCTCTCCCCCATGTAGTAGGTGTTATCAAATTTTGCACACGTGGCAAGATTGGACAACGGGGTCCTATCACATTCAAAATGAAATAATAGTCCCAGGAACCCACCTCCGGTCATTATCGAGATACAATAATTAAAAATAATTCTTAAATTGCATATGAGAGATCACCTAGCATCGAAAGGCACCCAGTTGATCTCAACTCAGTGAAGAGTTCGGGGTCGAGTTGATAGGGAGCTCAGTGTCAAATCTAAAGAGGTCGATATGATGTTGCTCGCAATGAGACCAATGGAGCTCAGGCTTGGACTAATAAACCACCATGCATAGAGTTGGATAAAATGTGAGAAACGAGATGAAAGTGGAGGTAACACGCCTACTTCACTAGCTTGTAGCTTCATCTATAACCACCATATCAAACCCATGGGCTAGGCACTAGAATAACTTCCGGCCACTACTAGAAATAGTAGTGAACACAATCTCAGCCTCATTTGCAAAACTTGCCTCAAGATTTGATCGAGCTTCTTCCATGGAAGTGAATTTCCAAAATGAAAAGGCGAGACAACTCAACTAAAACTTTATCTTGTTCTTCTACTACAACTGTAAGATTTTGCAACAACTGATCATGACTATGGTCACGTGCAACTAGAACATCAGGATCAACACAAACGGTTCCTTGGGATCGCCTGCGGCAGCTATCGCAATTAACTCTCTCTGGAGGCCACTGATTTTCTGAGGTAAGTTTACTTTGTGGGATGAAAGAAGAGCCCATCTGGCTCGACTCGGCAGGAGGTAAAAATCATGGTGATCCCACGTGCTGGTGGGAATGGTGGAGAAACTTTCCCCTCTTGCCAAGTGGGGATGTTAGCATGGTATGCCATGATGGCAAGATACTCTGTGGATTCCCAAGGCCGCATTGCCAAGTGAGAGTTTTGGGGTCGATGAGCTATGACAAGCCCAACGTAGTCGGAAGAGATATATAAATCCCATGCTAAGGCATGAATAGGGGAACTCAGGGAATACATTCCCAAGTGGAAATATTGGGTTGGTAAACCATGGTGATACTTCCGAGCATGGGAGAAATCAGATCAAATTGCCAAGTGGAGATCATACGATGGCGATCCATCATGAGAATTCCACGTAGCTTGGAGTGGTCCGAGTCATTGTGTGAGTCACTAGGAGAATTAAAGTGGCAGTTGTGAATTGGGCGGTGAGTAATCCTCCAAGTGATGATAGAGTTTCGCTCACTACATTATGCAGAAGTTTGTTAAATGATACCCAGCAACATGGCGATTGAAGGTCAACACTTGAAGTTCGAATGCGTGGAAAAAGGAGAACATTTCAGAATTTAGCCTGAAGAGTCACTCGGTTCACCACTATGAGGAATGAAAGTGGCTTCGTATCTCGTCGCAGACCCAACCAATTCGATGTGTTAATGGCTCAGTCGTGGCTCATGTGCAAAGAATTTGATGGGAAAAATGTTGAAAACTCGTCTAGATGGAAGGGATAGGTGACAAGCTCCCACGCACCAGGTAGCAGGTATGTTGCAGTATAGTAGAAGCCTTTTTTAGCACTTCCAGCAAGAAGCAGGTTGTCCAACTATGTTGTTATCTATTCAGTATTGAATGCATCCTCAAATTTGGGATTTTCCTTCAAGATATTTTTATCAAAATCTATTAAGTGACAGTGAGAGTGTTACCAGAGACTTGATGAAATTTATTACAAATATTCTCTATTGAGACCTTACTTGTTTTACATGTAACTCATGGAAGTGAATCTCATAGAGGTGGATCTGTTTCATATCAGAATATTCATGAAGCACAATTTGCTTTGCAATTATATGAGCATCTTCAACGAGTCACTAAGTTGGTAAGCATAAAGGTTTCTATTGAAATTATCACACCTTACAAGCTACAACTGAACTGTTTGCACCGATATTTTGATGTTGTCCTCAAATTTGATGAAGAAAAAGGATTATATATCAATACGGTAGATGCCTTTCAGGGCTAGGAGTGTGATATAATCATTATGTCTTGTGTCCGAGCTTCAAATCATGGGGTTGGATTTGTAGCTGATGTTCACCGCATGAATGTGACATTAACACGAGCTCACAAAATGCTTTGGGTTATGGGCAGTAGCTGCATTAAAGCAATCTAGTGCTTGAGTTTATAACCAATGAGCATAGACCCATTGTTGCCGAGGGAGTAAGGAACTCAGATGTGCAAGATGGTAAATATGAGCTCGGTACATAGACATGTGAGAGTCCGAGTTGAGCCAACCAGGTGCTCGGGTCGACATGAAAAATGAAGCCAGCCGAGTCAGTTGAAGAGCTAGTGGAAGATGAGTTGTGGAGAATTGAGTTCATTTTGATTAGCTCACAAGGTGTTCAAAAAGCCATGACGATGGGGTAAATTGGCTCCAGTCGAGCTTATAGAGGATGAACATGTAGAGAATGAACCAAACTCGTGGAAAAAATGGAACTTGAAAAGGATAAAACTCACCAATAAAGCTCGGTGACTTCGTGGGGAAGCTCAAATATGTTTCACGAAAGGCAATGTGGAATGCGTAAATGGCCTCGAGTTAACCAAGGGAAATGATAAGAATCGAGTTTGATAGCTCACCATTCTGAAGGACTCAATGCAAAAGAGCTCAATTGCCAAGGTAAGGAAAGAATTGGTGTGGGGTCAAAATCGAGTGCAACACCGAGTTAGAGGATTTGAAACTCACCGAGTTTGGGCTACGTGCAGACTCTATCCACATGGACCCCCCTCCTCTTCAAGTCGAACTAGTCAACGGGGGGTCCCGACATTATGTTAATTAATTTAATATTTTTATTTAAATATTTTAATAATAATATTTATTATTATTATTTATATATTTTATTTTAATATTATTTTAATTAATTGAGAGACTAGGTCATCGGGTAATTAATGACCCATGATGGAACCTTCTCGGTGGTTCAACTAAATGTAATAAATACATCATGGCCCTTAATTTAGGAATGTAATTATGACCTTTCCTCTTCTTTCTCACATATTCTTCTATAAATGTAAGTTGGAATCTCATTTGAAAGGGTTCCAATAGTTCAAACAAGTTGGATAGTTAGATATCTTAGGCTAGTGTATGCTTTTTCAGGAATCCTCTCTCTTACGCAAGTTGTCCTTGCATGTTGAGAGAAATTTCAAGCCTCCTCTTCAAGACTCATGTAATGACAACTATTGCCTCTTCTGAATGTATGATGCATTGTGCATGTTATTGAAGTAATAAAAGTGTGTGTTTTGTGACTAATCTTTGTCCTTTCATCCTTCTGTGCTTCTTTGTGCCTTTCTCGTACTTGTAGGTACACTGTGCAAGTTTAATTTTCTATTGTAGGTTCTTAGAGTTTTGTGCTTATCGAGTGGTGGAGTATTGCATGCAGTTGAGTTGTGGTGTCTGTTCACCCTTCTTGAGTTCATCCTTCTTAACTAGGAAACTGGTATATTTCTCGGTTTGACAAGGTTTAACAAAGGGAACGCATGTCTCTTAGTTTGTGGTATCTTGTACCCTCTCTAAGTTGTAGTAGGCTAAGTTGACTTGTGGTGCACACACCCTCTTCAAATTAACCCTCCCTAAGTCCGGAAAAACCCTTTATTTGGTGCATCACCATCCTAGTATAGTTTCATTTCTATAAATCTCTTTCGTAAAACCCCACAAAAATGTTAGCATAGGACTAGATAATCATTTTTATTACACTAGGAGTAGTACATCACTTAGTTTAGGAAGAGGAAGCCGGCCTTCTCTCGGAGGTTCACTTTGAGCCCAAGTTCCACACTTGAGAGGTGATCCCATGTGTCCCAATCACACCAAACGTCCTATTCACAACCTTGCCATTCGAGAGGGTGCAGTGATTTGGCGACAATAGTTTTTTGAATGCTGGTGGGACATAGTTGGTAATTCTCTTCTAAGTTATAGAAGTCAAAGTACTTGTGAATCTATATCTCCGGATTATAAATCTTAGTGCGGTAACTTATTAGAAGAATTCAGAAAAGAGCTTCTTCAAAGAAAGGAAATTATAAGCATGCCAAAATTTCCTTGTCTCCTCCAAAGAGAAGAAGAAGAGGCATTTCTACATCCCCAGTTGTAGATTTACCTAGTAGGGGTCATTCGAATCCTCCTTACGGAAGGTTTCCTCCACCCAGGAACAATCAACCTTTCATTGCTATGGTGAGGAACCAAGTTTTCCCCCTTTCAATGCAAGTAGTTCTCTTATGTTGGCTCAACATGACCTGATACTTGTTGTGGCACTCAAAATTTTACCCTTCTACATGGGGGAAACTCACATTACTCTAGTGGAGCATATCTTTGATGTAGTCAACATCTGCGTAGTACATAATATCATAGAAGACAATGTTACAGTTAGACTTCTTGCCACATCTTTCAAGGGAAAAGCACTTCAATGGTTTCACGGGTTAGGTGTTGGCACTATAACCACTTGGGATGAGTTGGGAGAAAAGCTATGTAAATAGTTCAAAGAAAAATTGATCACCTATCGATTTGGAACAACTCACTACCATGAAGAGAGCTTCCCAATAATACGTGAGTGATTTCAACTTTCAATTCCACGGGACTTAGAATAGGATTCCAGTGCTTGTAAAGCCTTCTGCACATAATGTGATCTTGTACTATTTGCGAGCCTTGAATAGCGATGTAGCAGTTATAATCCAGTCCATGGGAGGGACTACACTTCTTGATGCTTACGAAGTTACCATAAGTGTAGAGAATTCTTTGATTCTGGCTGGAAAGATAGCTCCATGACCACCAATGCCCTTTTCTCCAGATCTTACGAATCATCAGCCTATCATTGCTCCTATTCCAGTAGACTCCAAGAAACCATCTCAATCTTCCCCTGCCTCTTCAAATGACTTATTTGAAGTCAATTCGCTACTAGCAAAATTTTGGAAATGAGCTCGTTGCACTCAAAAGGCAACAGTTTCAATACAATCATCCATATCATCCACAAAATCAACAGTATTAGGCTAACCATTCTCCTTTTCAAGGGAACAATCAGCCTCAAAATCAAACTACAAGTCAAGTTGCAAATGTCAGGCCCTTGAACTTTCGGAACCCTCTTGCAGCTAGCTCATCTAGAGCTATAGTACCTATTCAAAATAATCTAGTTCAAGACTACAAATGGTGCTTATCCTTGCTCTCAACCCCACAATAAAAATCTTTGTCCCAATGGGGTTCTTAGCCAGGCCCTTATGGTTCAAAGTGTATCTTCCCCTTTAGAGTTAACAAACAATTCATCTATGTAAGAAGCAATAGATCAACTGCAGGCACCTGAAGAATCCACTTTGCTAAACTAGCAAGCAGAAGATTTTTGTGGATTGAATACAAATTCTTCATCAGTGGTAGCAAACACTCATTCCAAGAAGAGAGCAATGGAGCCTCAACCTCCCAAATCTGATCTAGCATCCACTTCTCAACCTAGGTTACAAATGGTAGTTGATAAAAATGCGGGAAAGAAATCATCAGAAACACCGGCTAGCCATGCCATAAGGAAAGATGGTTCTCTAGGTATCACGGTACCCAAAAATTTTTTCCAAAGAAGGACCCCAATGCCCAAAAATGTTTCATCAAAGTAGGAGTGATTCCCTTCAACATAGTAGAAAAAATGAAGAAAACCAATTTGAGCGTTACCATGTGGGACACATTCTCGATCCCTTCTCAAAGAAACCTATTGCAAGAAGCTCTGAATAGTTTTGGTACAACCAGTGGATTACTAGGCCATGGAGTGACAACTGCTACAATTTTGTGTCAACCGGAAGGGAAAATTATTCCTACGAAAAACAAACCACCGCCATTCTACATTTCCCTGATCGTTGGCGACCACTTGGTACATAATTGCATGATCAATTCTAGTGCCAGTAGCTATGTCATGCCTAAAAAATTGCAGATGTACTAGGCATACGATATGCACTATTGTAAGAGGGGTTGTTCAGCTAGGTTGCACAGGTGTTAAGACTGTTGGGGTTATCAAAGGACTTCAACTTACCATTTATGCATGCCCAAGTTTTCATTCACCCAAGATATATCAGTCATTGATCTCCCTCCCCTCTTTGCCATCTTCCTATCATGGGATTTCACCACCAAGATGGGTGGTTACCTATCAGCTGATTGGTCACATATGATTCTCAGGACTCGATACGGAACCAAAGTAACTATAAGGGTAGAACCAATCTGCCATAATCATGTAGAACCCTACACTGCTAGTCCCATAAATGGAAATTACACCATCGACGATCCCGAAGAGGAAGATGTTGATCATGAACCAACCACCCTTGTTGAAGAATTCCCTGATACTTTTCTAGATGAAGTAAGGAGAGATCATCAGTATGATCCCTATGCTGATGTATTGGTAGAAGAAGAAGCTAGTTTACTGGTCTTGGAAGAAACAGGATTAGGTACTTACTGTATCCATGAAGAAGATACGATCATACCACAACTTGTCAAAACACCAAGTGATTCTAAAGGACTGTGGCAAATTGTTCTTCGATGGCTCAAGAAGTAAGAATGGATCCGATGCTGGTGTTAGGTTAATTTCTCTAGAGGGAGATAAGTACTTCTCATCTTTCCGGTTGCAGTTCAATTACACTAACAATGTTGTTGAGTACGAGGCTCTTGTGCAAGGAATCCAGCTAGCCTAAAGGAAGGGAATCAAGGCCTTGACTATTTTTGGAGATAGTGAGTTAGTTGTTCATCAAGTTTCGGCATGTAGTGCATCTAAAAATGATCTTTTAAGATCATACAAGAACCGAGTCAGGGACCTGATTGAAGATTTTGAAGCTTTTGGAATCCATGTAGTTCCTAGAGGTCAAAATCAAGATGTGGATAGGCTTGCTACAATTGGTTCACGATATAACATACCAGTTGATATCATAAAATAAGGGCAGCAATTTTTTGAAATGGTGGTTAGACCGGCAGTCCCTAATAATGTGAGTAGTTAGCAAGTGTTCGATAGTGACAACCAAATTGTCCTCTTCCTACAAGAAGAGGTGGAGTTTGCTACAAAAAATCAAGATAAGTTGCAGGAGTCATATGGTGAGAAAATTATCCAATTGAAAAGAAACAAGTTACCAAAATGTTTATTCACTTTTGAATCCATTTTCAATTTAGATGACCAAGCTAAAAGACAAAGCCCTAACATGGTGGTTAAAGAAGAATATTTTGAGGAAGTCAAAGTATCAAATGCAAATTTTCTAAGATTGGAAAAGTGTGTACTTCTAAGAGAAAGAATCTTTCATCAAACTTTGTCAAGAGTATCATGACATCTTTGCATGGAGCTATAAATATTTGCGTGGTTTTGATCTAGGTCTAGCACAACATACCATCGAACTGGATCCTAATGCTAAGCTAGTTCATGTAGAAACAGAGACCAATTAATCCCAAAATTGAGCCACTAATGAGAAAGGAGATAACCAAGCTCATCGAGGCCTGTATAATTTTTCCATCAATCTTTCCTCATGGGTAGCCAATTTGGTTCCCGTGAGGAAGAAGAACGGATAGATCCATTATGCGTAGATTTCAGCTATTTGAATCGAGCGTAATTAAAAGACTATTATCCTCTTCCATCAATGGAGCAGATCCTTCAAACCGTGGCAGGAGCTCAAAGATTTTCTTTGCTCGATGGATATTGAGGTTACAATAAAAAAACTATTCCAAGAATCTGACCAATTCAAAATGGCTTTCACTACCAAGTGGGGCATGTATGCCTACAATAAAATGCCATTCATATTGTCCAATGCCGAGGCTACTTTCCAAAGAGCCATGGACATGGCATTTAAGGGACTAATCAATGATATTATTTTGGTTTATCTTGATGATATAACTATATATTCTAAACATGTAGAAGATCACATCACGCATCTAAGGAAAGTTTTCCGAAGGTGTAGGGAATTTGGGGTTTCACTTAACCCCAAGAAATGTATTTTTGTAGTGCACGAGGGAAAATTATTGGGGCATGTTGTTTCAATGGAAGGATTATCAATCGATCCAGCCAGGATTCATTTGATTATGTCCTTATCTCTCCCAAGTCATAGGAAGGGCCTCCAAATTTTTCTGGGAACCATAAATTTCGTGCGGAGATTCATCCCTCAATTCACAACATTGGCTAAACCACTAACAGCCATGCTGAAGAAAAACATGCCATTCTCATGGACAAAGGAAGGATGAGAAATCTTCAAGCCATCAAAATAGACATTTCTCAGGCTCCCATGTTGGTGAACCCCAAGTTTGACAAAGATTTTATCCTTTATGCTTTTGCAGGTCAAGAGAGCATTTCAGGGATCCTCACCCAAAAAAAAAACAACCTGATGGAGCAACCAACTACTTTCTTTAGTCAATCCTCAATGCTTATGAGTTCAAATACTCATTCATTGAAAATTAAGTTTTGTGGTTATTCAAGTTTTGAAGAAATTTAAGCACATGTTGTCCAACAAAAAGATTCATTCATGTCTCATCCAGTGTCGAGGAGTTTTTGCTGAACAAAGAAATGAACGAAAAGTGTGTTGGATGGATCACGAAGGTAATGGAGTATGACATGCACATCAAAGTCTCTAAACTTATCAGAGGTAAGGGTTTATGTCAGCAACTTTCTACAGACATGGAATCAAAATTTAATGAGGACGTGACACTCCTAAATACTGATGAGGATGTTGATCAAGCTGACTGGTTATCCAAAATGAAGAATTTCATCTTCTCAAGAGCATACCCAAAAAACATGGATAAAAACCAAAGAAAACTTTCCATCTTCAATCTATCCCATATGTTTTGGTAGATAGCATTCTCTTTCAAAAATATTTGAACGACGTTCTCCTTCGGTGCGTAGGACCAGAACAGGTAAGTAAGATACTAGAAGAGTTTCATAATGGCCTATCTAGAGGACATTTTTTCTACATGAACAATAGCTACCAAGATCATATGAGCTGGATACTATTGGCTGGATTTTTTCAAGGATGCCCATCTCTAGGTAAGGAAATGTAAGGAATGTTCCTTTTTCATAGGTAAGTAGAAGCTGGTAGCTCTTCCATTGCATCCAATTCAAGTGGATCAACCCTTTGTTCAATGGGGGTTGGACTTCATCGGAATGATTAATCCTCCATCCAGTGGTGGACATAAGTGGTCCTTACCACATCTGAGACTATTTTACTCGATGGATAGAGGTGGTAGCATTAAAAGAGAGCAATGAAAAGGAAGTTATGGATTTCTTGGAGGGTATAATGATGAGGTTCGGTGTTCCATTTACATTCATTTCAGACAACGTCTTTGGCTTTTCTTGGTATGAAATTGAGTGAATGGGCTGTTAAAAATGGGGTATACCTCAAAACTTTGTCCAATTACTATCCGCAAGGAAACAGATTGGCTGAGTCTAGCAACAAAACCTTATAAGGATTATTAAGTGCACAATGGAGACTAACAAGAGGACTTGGCATACACAGCTTAAGACTGCCTTATGGGCAGATCGGATCACACCTAAAAGGGCCATCGAAAATTCTCCTTTCATTCTTGTATATGGGAGAGAGGAAAAAATCCCACTCTCATTGGAGTTACCTTCTTTGGAGTTAGCTCATCAGCTTGAAGTTATAGAGAGTGATCCTCTGATAATAAGGTTTGCTGAACTCATGGAGTTAGAGGAAGTACGAGACAAGGCTATGAAAACTTTGGAGCAGCATCAGGCTCAAGTTAAGAAATATTTTGACAAGAAGGCGTCTCACAGGTGTTTTCAAGAGGGAGATTTAATTCTCAAATGGGATGAAGATAGGGCCAAACCAGGTAGGCAGGGCAAGTTTGACGCTCTCTGGAGTGGGCCATACATCATCACAAATTGCAAAGAGGCAAATTCATTCAGTCTATATAGGCTCAATGGAGAAGAACTTCCCATTCATGTGAATGGGATACATCTCAAAGCTTGCTTTTGAGAAGTGTTCCACCCCCTGTATAGTTAAATTAGGTGTTTTCCTCCAAGTGCTTATGCACATTGTTGTGTGTTGTTGTTTTTCTTTCCTTGTTGCTGTGTTTTGTGTTGTTATGCACATTGTTTCATCATTGGAAGGTGTCAAGGAGAAGAAAGGTTCAAGGTTTCAATAAGAGTTTCAAAATCTTCTTCATTCAAATTTTTGCAATGTTCCATGGATGTCAAGCATTCAACAGTTTTAGTATACTTCATGCTTAGCATTCCAGGGAGGTCCAGGATATCATAATGCTCAAGGAGATTTTGGGATGTGTCAAAGAAAATCATACTACTTTATGGATTCCAACATAAAATCCATGCCCAATGGATGACTTAAGGCTCTGGAATCATGCTTAGCAGTAATCATCCCCGAGAGGTCGCCAAAAATGTTATGTAATTTTTCACACATGGAAAGATTGGACAACGGGTCCTATCACATTCAAAATGAAATAATAGTCCCAGGAACCCACCTCTGGTAATTATCGAGATACAATATAATTCTTAAATTGCATATGAGAGATCACCTAGCATCGAAAGGCACCCAATTGATCTCAACTCAGTGAAGAGTTCGGGTCGAGTTGATAGGGAGCTCAGTGTCAAATCTAAAGAGGTTGATATGATGTTGCTCGCAATGAGACCAATGGAGCTCAGGCTTGGACTAATAAACCACCATGCATAGAGTTGGATAAAATGTGAGAAATGAGATGAAAGTTGAGGTAACACACCTACTTCACTAGCTTGTAACTTCATCTATAACCACCATATCAAACCCATGGGCTAGGTGCTGGAATAACTTCCAGCCACTACTAGAAACAGTAGTGAACACAATCTTAGCCTCATTTGCAAAACTTGCCTCAAGATTTGATCAAACTTCTTCCATGGAAAGCGACTTTCCAAAATGAAAAGGTGAGAC